>KZ309304.1:76939-87247 GCA_000376725.2 Ladona fulva | reverse complement strand
TACAAGATCAAACATTGCTTAACAATACTGCTTGATTTTCCTAATTTAAGAAGAGCAGGACTATACTTACTAATCAAAATAGTGGCATAAAACTCTATTTTTAATTTTATATTAAGTAGATCAAAATTTATAAAATAAAATAAAGAATAAACTATGCTTATAACTTGACTATGGTAATGATTCATACCTTCTCTTTCTCTTCCCTGTCCCATGGATTAGTGCCTGTGAACGGAAACTGTCTCGGTCCTGATATGGCTGAACCAGTTGGTGGATAAAAAGAGCCTTTCGGAGGATCCCCAGCACTTGCATTATATCTAATTCAAAAACATAATGTTATTTCATGTTTGAAACATACCTCTGTAATAAAGATATGCATGATTGAAAGGACTAAAAATATACATTAAACTATATTTATAACGAATAGCTTGGATCTACATTTGTAGACAAAGACCAATGAGTAGCTTGAAATGATAACTCTTTTCTTAACTCTATGAAATGAAAAAAATTAAATGAGAAAGATATCAAAGAAGATAGTAAATGAGAGTGAGATAGTAATGGAAACAGAATGACAAAATTATTCCATGATAATGTGCAGGCATTTTTAAGCAGTTATGAAAAATATTTTAATAATATTTAGTGGACCAAATTTACCAAATGATATGATAATCACCTTTTCATTGTTATTTGAAGGTGATAATAGGTTACAGGTGATATACTAATCACTAAAAATGGGATTATTTGTTAAATAATAATTATCATGTGACTCATTTATCTCATTACTTCAAGCTACAACAAAATGAAGATTTTCATCTTATAGCGAATTTCTTAGACTCTCTCATTCAAAATAGTCCACAATCACCAGACACCAATGTGAATGTAAGAATAAGACAGAAAAACCCTTCCTGCTGACATCAAACCAACCAATACAGCAAACAGCCATAGCTCACCTGCTTTCATTCTGTTGCATAGCTCCTGTAGGTGGTTTCTGACTGGGAGAACTGCCTCCTTGGTATAGTGGATGGGTAGACGTTGGAGGTGGAGGGGGAGGAGGTGAATCCCTATAGGCATCTTCAGGAGGGGGAGGCCTAACTGGTGGCAATTCCATGCTTTCACCCGGCCTTTGAGTCGGACCACCAGATGGTGTTCCAGTACGAGGCTTGGGAGCAGTAGGGGGAGGATTCCTAGGCCCAGAAAGCTGCTGGTGGAAGGCACTTGAGGGAGAGAACTGTCCAGGGGATGATGGGAAGGAAGGATAGCCATGGCCCGGGCCCTGTTGACCATATGGAGAGTAACTTCCAGGAGGAAACTGGTGGCCAGGATGGACATGATGATTCATTGCATGTCCTTCAGGAGTTCCAGCACTTTGAGGCCCTCTCTGCTGAAGCTATAATATACAGAATTCTTTTTCAGTGCAATTTATTTATCACAAGTATGCTTATCATTTAATTATAATTTCTAAGCAGAAAACATGGATCTACCTATGAAAAATAAAATCAAACACTCAAAGAACCACCAGAATAGTGTGCAAAAAGCTTCCTCGCCTAAAACAATTTCTCAAGAAAAACAGAACAGCTTACCTGAGGGTGAGAGCGAATGTTGCTATTGCTGTACTGGTATTGCTGTTGAGGTGAAGTCATCCCACTGGGTGCTCCACCTGCTGGAACTCCAGGCCTTCCCTCTCTCCTTCTACGCACCTCCTCCTGCATTTCCTGAAGTTTAGCTTCTTGTCTTAACACATCCCTTGCAGACTGAGACCTGGGCACAGATTGCTGCAATATAGAATAAAATAATATTCAGAGAAAACATACAATTAAATGACTAACATAAAAAATAAATTTTGTAAGAATTTGACTTTTCAACAAATAATTGACATTGAAAAAAGTAATATTTACAGATTCAATTTACAAAATTAAACCTAAATGAACCAAAATTTATAAGTAACATGTATTTATGAAAGGCTTGGTTTATGATATATGGCTGCCGAGTTTGCGGCCGAAACTTTGGTGGTAATCACTAATTTCACCTGGCTGACAACCCGTGAAGAATTTATACATGTATTTATGAATTTTCTGTGAACAGAAATTTCACAGAGAGTCAATATCGTCCATTTAGATGGAGCCCTTATATATCTGCATAGAAATTAAAACTGATTTTCTGAGACTCAAGCATTTGTAATTAATAAGTGTTATTTTATAAAAAGCTGGATGAGAAGAGAAGTAAAAAAGAAAATATAAGCTAACTGGTAATAGACAAAAAATGAGTGTGAAAGGGCATTTGTTCATAATTACTTTCAACAATTATTGAATGTTTACTTGGAAGAACTCACATACTTGTACTTTTGCCAACTGTAATCAATATAATCTAACATAAAGTATGTACAGGAGTGGATTTAATATTAGGCAGGATAGGTGCTAGCTGAGGGCCTTGAACATATGGGATGTCTCAATAAGACTGTACTCTTAAAATCTCAATAATAAATTATTCTGGTTTTTCCCTTCAAGAAAGAATTTTATACTTGATGAGTAAGTCTGCATAATATGTTTATATAATATATTACATGGGATGTTAGGAGCCTCAATTTATCTTTGCACCTAAAGTTTCTGATAGTTTAAGTCCACCCCCTGGTACACACAATTTTAAATGAAGTTAAATCTCAACTATGAAAAACTTGCTAATATTGGCAATTGAAGGTGAAAACTGTTATTCTCAGCAGCTTCCCATTACAGAAATGGGATTGCTGAAAGTCTACCTGCATCATTATATCTAAATTTGTGGATGGGACCAAATTGAACAAGCATTCTTTTCCATTTGACTTCCATCAATAGTTAAATGAATCCATTGATGCAAATAAACTTTCACTAGCAACTAATTGTACTATTGATTACTCCTAATCCTTAATTTACAGGAGTATAATTTTTTGTCTATAACATAACTATTATGCATAACTATTATGCATAACTATCATTTTGAAGAGTGCATAAGATGTTATATGTATTCAATATCACCTTCATAAACTTATTCCTCACAGCAGAAATAAACTGTTCAGTAATGTGGCACACAAAAACTGCTTCAAAAACTAACCTGGATAGGCTGGGGAGAATTCTGTGGAATGTATGCCGAAACGGGTCTATCCCGTGTATTTGGTTGATTTGTATTTCCGCTGTCATATTGTCGATGTAGGGAAGAATGAGAGCCCCTTAGAGCTGGCTTAGTCATTCCTTGAGTTACCCTATGAGAAAAAGAAATTGATTGAAAAAATTAGCTCAAACGTGATGAACAAGAGTTTGAAAACGTTGTAAATAAAGTGGTTAAAAGGTGCTGGTCCCACATCATGAAATAAACACTGCATTATTTTTACTACATCATGGCATGAAGACATTTTTCTTACCTAAAACCTGATTGATGGTTATTTGGACTACTATGGACTAAAATGTACAACATTTTAGATAGTAGGAGCATAAAAATTAATTCCAAATGGTTTGTCCTAAAATTTTTGATCGATTCAAAATAAAATGACTACAATAATGAAAATGAAAACAATTTGTACATTTAAATAGACATTCTCATGCAACAAGCAAGCTAGTGATGACCTTTCACAAATGAAAACCTTGCTACATTGAACTTAAAACTATTACATTTATTTATAACCAGGAACAAAATATGACTGCATTACAAAGATATTTTAACCAAACCTCTTTGTTGTTATACTTTAATGATGGAAAATTTTCCAATAGAGAAAAATAATAGCAAAATAACAATTATTAGGTTTGCTGAGATTCATTACATTGATTTAATAAAAGATGAAAATTTTATAAGGAAAATTTTCCACATGATTCAATGCAGTGATATTGCCAGGGGAAGATTTTCCAATATAAATGACTACATATCTAAAATAATTCACAACATAAGCTCTATGTAAACTAACTAAAAGCAAAATAATAAATTGATCAAATGTACCTCTCATCTGGAGAACCTTGGAGGTTGGGGATTTTCCCTCGACCTGGACTAGTAAAGCCATTATGTGTTTCAGGCTGCTGACTCCTGTAAATGCTTAGATTCTGATAAAACCTTTCGGCTTCCACTGACTGATGGGAAGGGTTTGGTTGCTGGTGCTGGGCACCATTTTGCTGCATAGGATACTGTTGCTGCTGTTGTTGTTGTTGGGGAGGGTGCTGAGGATTATGGATGGTTAAACCAGGGTTTGATGCCTGCCTGGAAACCATGGCATGGTGGGCTCCAGGACTTCTAGGCTCATTCAAGTTTTGACTGGACCTGAAAGGAATCATTAACTTACTAGACTTCTATGGTGATGATGGTTCATCCACTTGAGGCCAATTCAAAAGGAAATTTCCAAAATATATGTACTATAGATCTATATATACTACACATCTGTGTGTGCTAAACATCAATATGTTATACAAGCATCTATGTATACTACATACATCAGTACAAATAACATATATACACTTAGTATAGATTTCTTTATACAGTACCATATTACAGACACAAGCCACTTCATCCATTGGTGCTATTCTTACAATAGGAAAAAGAAGTAGCCTAATTTTTAATCCTGAAAATGTTAATCTCCTTTAAAGTTAAAACTGCCATAAACTCAAGTATTTATGGAAATTCAAACATACTATTATAACACTGAAAAACAACAGCTTCATAGTTGTTGTTAAGTTCACAGCTTCAATACTTTTATATTAAATTACATTTTTTTTTTAATTTTCCTTCTTAAGATTATGGTCTGCAGTATATTCTGATAAGTATGGTGTATTAAAAATAACAGTATTACGTTATTCATTACTAATTGATGCAAAAACAGAAAATATACACTTAAATACTGATAGATATCTACCTTGATTTGATACCACCATCATATACAGATGACTTCTGAGGAATACTGTTCGTTGAGGAGGTACGGCTGTAACCAGGGTTATAGACTTCGTGATGGGAATGGACATGCGTCATCTGATGTTGTGGATGATTTGGCTGGGAATGCTGCATATTGCTCCTTGCCCCTCCTTGAGGAGTTGGTGCAACATCGCTCAAAGCATTAGGCTGCGTTGAACCAATCGACATAGCCCCAATATCACCTGCTGTACCGGGCGTTAAAAGTACAAGCATTAAAACAATACATTTATGTATCCTCTTTACTGAAAATTAGACTTTAAAAGGCATCACTGATAGATGCTACAGAAAAACCAAGTGAAATTTGTTTCAAATTTTCTCATTAGAGTTAGTAGCCACCCAAGAAATCTGGGATGAGTTTTAAAAATACATCTAAGCNAGTTTATAATTTTCAATACATTATTTTTAGAAACAAAGTATAGTAAACAAAAAAGACAATTTTCAAACAAACCCATGGAACAAAGACACTAACTACAAAAGATGGAAACTTATGCACAAAAGAAAAGAGCCCAAAGCTGAAGAAAGAAAAGCTAATTAACATGACTAAAAACAAATAAAATGTAGAATCAAAAAGAATACTTGATAGGTGTGATGGAAGAAAATATCCATAGGTACCTATATTGTTGGTATAGAGTGGAGTTTCTCAAATCATGTGCCGCAAATCAATGATGGGTAGAGTAGAATAATAGTTTGACTATGAGAATCTTAAGATGTTCACACTAAAAGTATTTGCCAGTTACTGCATCCAATATGACATTTTACAAAATGTATAAAAACATTTTAGCTACATTTGTAGCAATTGTGATTTCACAATAATCATGAAAAATGCTTTCGTTACAATTACTGATAATGTGAATGCCAAACATTTTCACCTCGGCCCCCCAAAATAATTGGCACTGGTTAATCATGAAGCTGAAATGACCTCCAATATAAAATAGGTTGAGTCACAGGTAGAGAGAGTAAAAGAAAAAAATAGAATATACATTTAATTTTGTTATTCAAATTTTAACAATGGTAATTAAACCAAACCATACAGTTCTTATAAATGTAAGTCTATTGGTCAGTTCAGAGAGAATTTACAATTAATTTATATAATTTACATGAAGAGTAGTTAACTCTTTTTCAACAGAATTCCTAGGAAAAGAGATTTATTAATGATGGGCATTTCTTAACTGCATAACTTAAGCAATTAACAACAATACCTGAAAACATGAAGACAAATCAATGGGTACATGATGGAAGGCAACATCTAGATAGAAAAGAAAACAATCTAGGGTTTGTAATTAACAAACATGGACATAATACGAATAATTTCTCCATTTGTGAGTGTTAGTTGAACTTTCTGAGAGTCTTAATTATCACCTTCCATTTCTAAAGATGAATCTTATGGAACTAGATTCTAGAAAAAGTTTTCGAAAAATATTTTCTTTCTGTAGAAGAATTTTATTTGTTTAGTCTTATAAAATAACTACCATCATTATGTTCAACATACCTTTTTTAAATTGTAGCTGAAATTTTGCAAGATCTATGTATTGCATTTTATACATGAATTGCAGAATCTTATAAAAGTCTTCCCCAAAAAATTCACAGAAAAAATCTGGCTCTTTATACGAAAAATTAAATTGAAAACGTTTTCCTTGTTACCTTTAGTTATTCCATTACAGCTAAATGTTTGTTCAAATCATGAATTAGTCTGATTAAAGTTACTGTCTTCTCAAGTCACTAAAATATTAAGGGGGATATGATTGCTTAGATATAACTGAACTCCACATTAAAAAATAAAGTTGCAAAACAATAATCTATGAGATATGTTGCCAATAAATCAAAGGTCATACTTATCCAGAGAGTTACCCACAGGTTTTCAGGCAAGATATATCATTTCATGCGTAAGTTATGCAATCAATACTCACCCACCAGCTCAGGACATACAAACTAACTCATCCCCTTACATTAAGTTCCTCATTGCCATTGCTGACTGACTGCTCCGTGCCTCCATCGGCTTTGACACCATCACTAGTGCCATCTTTTGTTTCTCTACCCTCCTCATCATCGTCATCATCCTCTTCCTCCTCATCTTCTTCCTCCCCACGCTTCCCTCTGCGTGCCTCTTCCTCTTCAGCTCGCCTCTGGAATTCCCTCTCCAAGCGCAATGCCCTCAAACGCTCTTCTTGCGCTGGACCACGCCCTCCAGGACCCAGAGCTTCTAACTCTGATATTTGCCTGTCTCTCCACAATCGGGCAGCTTCCCGACGTTTCGCCTGTTCCTGTTTAACCATTCATTTGTACCAACATCCCAATTATGTGTGTAAATTGAGGGAAATCTACTGTGGTAGTCTCTCCAAAATTGTAAGACCAAATAATTGAAATGGTCAAAAATATATTCAGCAATTAACATTTCAGTCCTCTTGTCAATTGCCACATTGAAAGGTATTCAAATGTTGAGCAACAAAGGCATGTCAAACAGATCGGAAAAGGGATATTTTGCTGACGGCAAAGGGAAAATTAAGTCAACAAATAGTTAATCACACAAACAAAAATATAATTTTTATTAATAGCTGCAACAGGGAAAATTTTTTTGATTCATACAGAAACTTACTTTCCATTATTTAAGTATTAATAAACCAAAGTTTAAATTGGTTAGAATCCTTGAATTATGGACATTAATAAAAATAACAAAATGGCTGATTTATATGCCTATGTGATACTGCATCTGGTTTCATGATCTATGACAGTGGTTTTTGTTCATCTTTAAATACATGATGAAATACCTTGAACAGAAAATAACCATGATCCTAAAAACATGAGAGGTAATTAGCAATATCAATCATTTATTATCAAATAAATGTCTAATCAAACTTGTATATTCAACTCCATTCTAATGATGCATTCCAGTGTTGGCAAAATCATGCACTCCTATTTACTAATACTTTACTAAGTACTTAAAGCGAGAAAGGCTAGAACTAAAGCAAGCATTAAATTTTAATATCTAGGCCCTGAAACTTGCAAAAATTGCAATTGAAGTACCTACCTTTTCTTTGAAATTAGTCAGATATGTCAAGTTGATGAAAAACCAAATCATTGCTAGAATCTAAAACTGAAAAATTTGTCCCACAACACCAATAATACTGAGTTTATAATTTTCAATACATTATTTTTAGAAACAAAGTATAGCAAACAAAAAAGACAATTTTCAAACAAACCCATGGAACAAAGACACTAACTACAAAAGATGGAAACTTATGCACAAAAGAAAAGAGCCCAAAGCTGAAGAGAGAAAAGCTAATTAACATGACTAAAAACAAATAAAATGTAGAATCAAAAAGAATACTTGATAGGTGTGATGGAAGAAAATATCCATAGGTACCTATATTGTTGGTATAGAGTGGAGTTTCTCAAATCATGTGCCGCAAATCAATGATGGGTAGAGTAGAATAATAGTTTGACTATGAGAATCTTAAGATGTTCACACTAAAAGTATTTGCCAGTTACTGCATCCAATATGACATTTTACAAAATGTATAAAAACATTTTAGCTACATTTGTAGCAATTGTGATTTCACAATAATCATGAAAAATGCTTTCGTTACAATTACTGATAATGTGAATGCCAAACATTTTCACCTCGGCCCCCCAAAATAATTGGCACTGGTTAATCATGAAGCTGAAATGACCTCCAATATAAAATAGGTTGAGTTACAGGTAGAGGGAGTAAAAGAAAAAAATAGAATATACATTTAATTTTGTTATTCAAATTTTAACAATGGTAATTAAACCAAACCATACAGTTCTTATAAATGTAAGTCTATTGGTCAGTTCAGAGAGAATTTACAATTAATTTATATAATTTACATGAAGAGTAGTTAACTCTTTTTCAACAGAATTCCTAGGAAAAGAGATTTATTAATGATGGGCATTTCTTAACTGCATAACTTAAGCAATTAACAACAATACCTGAAAACATGAAGACAAATCAATGGGTACATGATGGAAGGCAACATCAAGATAGAAAAGAAAACAATCTAGGGTTTGTAATTAACAAACATGGACATAATACGAATAATTTCTCCATTTGTGAGTGTTAGTTGAACTTTCTGAGAGTCTTAATTATCACCTTCCATTTCTAAAGATGAATCTTATGGAACTAGATTCTAGAAAAAGTTTTCGAAAAATATTTTCTTTCTGTAGAAGAATTTTATTTGTTTAGTCTTATAAAATAACTACCATCATTATGTTCAACATACCTTTTTTAAATTGTAGCTGAAATTTTGCAAGATCTATGTATTGCATTTTATACATGAATTGCAGAATCTTATAAAAGTCTTCCCCAAAAAATTCACAGAAAAAATCTGGCTCTTTATACGAAAAATTAAATTGAAAACGTTTTCCTTGTTACCTTTAGTTATTCCATTACAGCTAAATGTTTGTTCAAATCATGAATTAGTCTGATTAAAGTTACTGTCTTCTCAAGTCACTAAAATATTAAGGGGGATATGATTGCTTAGATATAACTGAACTCCACATTAAAAAATAAAGTTGCAAAACAATAATCTATGAGATATGTTGCCAATAAATCAAAGGTCATACTTATCCAGAGAGTTACCCACAGGTTTTCAGGCAAGATATATCATTTCATGCGTAAGTTATGCAATCAATACTCACCCACCAGCTCAGGACATACAAACTAACTCATCCCCTTACATTAAGTTCCTCATTGCCATTGCTGACTGACTGCTCCGTGCCTCCATCGGCTTTGACACCATCACTAGTGCCATCTTTTGTTTCTCTACCCTCCTCATCATCGTCATCATCCTCTTCCTCCTCATCTTCTTCCTCCCCACGCTTCCCTCTGCGTGCCTCTTCCTCTTCAGCTCGCCTCTGGAATTCCCTCTCCAAGCGCAATGCCCTCAAACGCTCTTCTTGCGCTGGACCACGCCCTCCAGGACCCAGAGCTTCTAACTCTGATATTTGCCTGTCTCTCCACAATCGGGCAGCTTCCCGACGTTTCGCCTGTTCCTGTTTAACCATTCATTTGTACCAACATCCCAATTATGTGTGTAAATTGAGGGAAATCTACTGTGGTAGTCTCTCCAAAATTGTAAGACCAAATAATTGAAATGGTCAAAAATATATTCAGCAATTAACATTTCAGTCCTCTTGTCAATTGCCACATTGAAAGGTATTCAAATGTTGAGCAACAAAGGCATGTCAAACAGATCGGAAAAGGGATATTTTGCTGACGGCAAAGGGAAAATTAAGTCAACAAATAGTTAATCACACAAACAAAAATATAATTTTTATTAATAGCTGCAACAGGGAAAATTTTTTTGATTCATACAGAAACTTACTTTCCATTATTTAAGTATTAATAAACCAAAGTTTAAATTGGTTAGAATA
>KZ309304.1:39589-65835 GCA_000376725.2 Ladona fulva | reverse complement strand
ATTAATATTAATTTTGTTTATTTTGAATCAATATTTTGTATTATCTTATCTAAGAATGTTATATTAATAACTTCTTGCTGTAATGGGTGTTAACAACCATTAGGTTAGGCTTTTAGGAGTAATACGGAATTTCTTTGACCAGGGTACCTTTAGATTGGCGAATTGCTAATTTCTGAGTAATTACCTGTACAACAGCACGAATCATTGCAGCAACTTGTGATAAAAGAGCAGTTAAACGATGAGCTCTCTCATTTGGTGTCAACTCTGGACGGTAATGTGTCGATGCCCTGAAGCGAGCAGCCAGATAAAGGGCATATGTTGGGGCAAGACGAAAATGAGGAGGTGCTGCTCCAGGATCAAGGGATGTGATGAGAGCATCAAGAAGGGCATCGGTTGCCTCTTCCCTGAACTCCAGAGCAGCTGGAAGTATTGGATCACCACCCCCTGTACCACTTGGAGGTCTCAGGCTAGAGGTTGATTGCACTTGAGGAGGATATCTTTCATAATTAGATGGAGGCCTGTGATAGAAATTAAAACGCACAGATAAATATTTAAACTGAGTAAAGCAATATCTCATGAAAAATAGTCTTTGCAAGGAAAGGTAATTTGGTATGATAAGTCATGTGCCTGTTCAGATCAAAGGATAAAAGGGTGGTAAACAAAGGTTTTAAAAACTAGGAAAAAAATCAACAAAAAATCCAATTTAAGCATTGAAATTTCATTTCCCTCAACCAGCATCGATCATTTAATTAAAAGTTATAATGAATATAAAAATTGATGATTTCAAGTGTTCAAAGAGAACAAAAAGTTTAGAAAATGTGAACATTTTTAAACGGATGAGAAACTTTGATAGAAATTGAAATAAATTCTTGCCATAAATATATATACATAACTGTTTCCAAATTGTACTTCAAAGAAAAAATGTTTTATCCTCATTATTAATAATTTTATCATTGCACTAAAAAAATGTGGGTATTTTCTCATCAGTGTTATTTAACAAAAATCCAAAAATGAAAAGATATCTTCTTTTAACATTAGATTTAGGTAGGAGAAAGGTTGAGCTAACAAAAAAAATTAGATTTAACGTTACATAAACTGTTTGTTCCAGTCTTAAGCTTTAGTTATCAAACTTGAAAGGACATGATAGCTAATGATATTTATTTGAAAATTATTCTTGAATATAGAATACCTAGAAAACACCTTTTTTAAATAAGTAACAATGAAATTCCACAAAAATAACATTATGAACTTGGATACATTATTAATTCATTATTAACATACTTAAAGTTGACTTTCATAAATCTGAATTCTATTGATTAAAACATGATAAACACGCTGATTTGCACATAAGAATTGATAAATGCATTCTTTGTTACTACAACAAATAGCAGAAACAAAAACTTAATTAAGCAATGATTTACATGCAAGTAAAGCAAGTGGTACATACATACACTAAATTTCTACAGTTCACTCACTATATCACAAAATAAGCAGTCATAGGCAAAACAAACAGGTAGGGAAAAAATGCATATTTCAACATGTTAGGTGCAATAAAATACTCTCTTTTCAAATCAATATAACCAGTACATATTGCCTCGAATACTCATTAAGAATAATACTATATACAAGGTTGATAATTTAGTCAGCTTCAGAGAACCACAATCTGCAGAGGTAACCTTATTCTTAAAGACATAGAATTTCTTAATTTCATCAATTTCTATCTCAGTCCCCTGATTTGCCCACGAGTAATATGAATGTTAATCCTCATTGAAACAAATGTCAAAAATTTACAAACTACTAAGCTAAGTATAGACTGATTGATTAACAATGTATGTGGTTATAACAATTCTAGAAAAAATTACCTTACAATTTGTATGTATAAATTATTTGAAATATTCTTCATTTAATTAAGAAAAGGTAAGTAATTTACTAAAGATGATATTACAACAAGATGTCTTGCTTTTAAACAATTATTATGACAAACAAAAGTGACTTTTATACTTCTAACGATTAGTTTTATTTCAGTACAATTTCTACTTGATTATCTCTGTTTAAGAAAAGGTTTAGCATGATTTTCTTTCTTATCTTACTGTTTTTGTATTAACAAGTAAGAAATCTTGCTACATTTATTTGTGCATCAGGAAAGATGCATATTAAATATATAATTTTTAAAAAATAAACAACGAACTAATGTGATATGAACAGGAAGTATTTGTCTTTAATATTTTCAGAGAAAAGTTCAAAATATATATGTACTCAGATTTTTCGTTAAAAAATTGACGCTTGACAACATGGGAAACTGAAAATTCAGAATGAATGGAGAATTTAAATAAAAAATTTCACAAGGGTACATACAGTAGTAAACCATGGTCATTAAATTGACTAATGTAACATAATTCAGACTTACAGCTGATAATTGCAAAATTTTGTACTATCTTACTAAAAAATTCAAAAATATAATAATAATTAATTAATAATAATTCCTAAAATTTTACACTTGATCAAAGGGATTTAAAAGCCAAAAGATAACTGAAAATTCTCTCACAAAAGTTAAAATGTGGTACTTGTAGTTATGATTGAATCCAAATCAAAACCTTCTTCAAAGTTTTAACATGCTACAATGAAACTGACACCTATCTACATGTCCCACAGTTTTGGTTAATGAATTATCTGGTTACAAAATTAACTTCATGATCATAACTCTATCTTCTATATATAAATCATGATACTTTCTGTAAACATGTACAATCTACCAAAAATGTGATGTACAATACGATTCAACCAATAATCACCCTTTAGACAAAAAAAGATATTGAGAGATAAATGAATCAGAAAATACCTTGCCCATGAAATGCTCCCCAGAAAATTCTGACGCATACCTGTTTCCTTCTCGACTTCCCACAGATCTTTGTGATCTGGAATCTGGATCTTGTTGTTGTTGCAGTTTAGAAGAGGATGCAGATGAGACTGTTTCTACATGCCCATCAACATCAAACGTCGTTTCAAAATTGCCCTGACTCCCAGATACACCACCCATGCTTCCTCCAAGAACAACTGACTCATCCTTGTTAGATTGCCTGTTGATTTCATTGACATAAAGGACATCCAAGCAACATTTAATACAAACACAGAAAACACAAAAACAAAAATTTAACAGCATGCTATCAAATAATAAATAAAAGTCACTTCACTAACTCATTTAACAAAAAATTAACCAAAACTTTTAAGGGAAAATCACAAAAACAATGCACGATTAATTGAAAATTAACAAAAATTAACAAGTTTAAAATAGAAATCATTTTTCTCTTGAAGTAATTTTCAAATATATACTCCTGAGAACTTCCAAAAATGCAAATAATAGTTAAACTGCCTTTCTAGATTGAAAAACTGATTTCCTTAAATTAAATAACTAAGCTTTTGATAAAGATTTATAATGCATGACCCATATCCTAAAAATCTCAATCTCATCATACAATTATAAAGGATAGTGAAAATCTAAACAATAAAAATAAGTAAAATTGAGTCTAGTTGGGTATTTTTGTTAAAGATAGAATTATTCAGTTCAGTAAAATAGTCATGCCGTCAACTATTTTCTTAAACTGCAGACTTCAGAAACAAGAGAACATAATTATGTTCCAGAAATGTTTTAGTATCCTCCTCACAGTAAGTTTTGACAAATTACACCACTAACAAAATAATGAATAGATTTTTTAAAGTTTTTATAGAATCCAAACTATTCTAACTATGTGAAGTTGGAGACGCTTTAGTAATAGTAGTACTCTAAAAGTGCTTCAACAGCCAAGGTCTTTCACACATAGGCCCCCACTGGGAATCAAACTTATGACTGCTTTCACTGAAGTCGAATGCATTGCTCACTTGGCTAATGGGAGCCTGAGAAGCTTTATCTAAAATCTTTATCTTTAATAGAATCTGAGACATATCTGGAAGCCAAAACTACTGATTTATTGAAGCCTTAAATTTTCAGCTATTAAACTTATAGTCTCTAAGAGTTATCATCTCATGAAACCTTATAACTTCATAAAAGTATTTACATACTCTAGAAAGTGAGACATGATAGTTGGAAAAATGCAATGAGTTACAAGATAAGTCCATGTCTATCAAAAAGGATCTATTGGCAAAGAGGTGACGGAAGCTCAGCTTTGTGTTCATGTCAAATTACTTTTATGATATGACAATAATTTTAAGAAATCATCTTAATTCACATATGTAAATATGAAGCACACAGCTGCGAGAAAAATATAAAAGTGTGAATGACAGATAAGTGGTAGGAAAATTGCATGGGTGTGAAAGGCATGTGAAGAAGAGGTACAGCCCTGAGTACAGTTACCATATACACTCATTTACAAGGATAACACAGGTAGTCCAGATAAGCTTGAGCATTTTATCAATATTAAGAATGAGAGAGTGTGATATAACTCCAACAATTTCAGTGCATGGAGTATAAACCAATTCTCTATTTTTAATTTTATTAAATAGTTCAGTCACTATGTTATGAATAAAAATTTTATCTTCTGGTTGAATTAACCGCTCAATTCTACCAAATAATTTAGTACATGCTCAGCTATTGATATTTGGATACGAGATACTCATTTGATTAGAAAAATTTTGTATGAAAAGTAACCTGGATAGTCACACTTTGTGTGATATATATTATGGAAAATAAATTATTAATTATGAAAATATGAATAAGTCTTGATTAAATATACTGCTATAAATATTATACAAAACTTTTTAAAATGTGATAATTTGCTTGAACATAAAGGTTATATATTAATAATTTCCTCAACAATTCATTAGGATCTTAACAACTGTACCAAGTACATCTCAGAAAAAAATCATTCAAATTAAATACATAATCTATGAAAGTAAATAAACCTAAATAATTAATATTGATGTACAAAAATAAAAAAATAATGTGATAAGGTACGATAATCCTATTCCTGTTTATGAAATAATTTAGGAAAAAAGGAACTGTCATGCATATAGAGTACTTGGCCCATATGTTATTAAGGAAAGAGGAAATAAAATTAAACATATTTATCAATTCATGATTCAACTTCAAAGATATTATTAATAAGATCATACAAACATTTACTTTTTCCAGGAATCAAGTGCACACTATGGTGATTCTTTAAATTACAACATTCTATAAGGTGATTCCATACAAAATTAGTGCTGTGAACTGGACTTTTTCACACAACTGCCTGAATGCTATGACAATTAAGTCATCAATACCGAATAAAAATGAATACATTTTGGTAGGGATTTTGCTATATCCTGCAGTGCGTGACATAAATGGTCCACAATACAAAACATGGTAACCTTACTCTCTCAGTTTACTGAGAAACACACATGCACATGTGAGAAATGAGTCAACTTGTGTAAGTGGTGTAGTACATAAAATAGCCTATCACACAAACGTCTAGCCAATACTGAACTGCTCTTATTAAAAGAAAACAAAATATATGGCCCACCTGTCTGAGTAGTCATGGCCCTGTCTAGAAGAGTCATGCCTATGTCTTGACATTCGATCTTCGAAAGATGGATCCAAGAAACGAAAATTATGTATTCTCCCAAACTTAACCACAGCACCATTCTTTTGATGTAATATGGTAAAAAACAAAAACATGATTATTAATAATAAGAAAATCTTACTTAAGGGTGAATTTTGTCGCATAAATTATAAATACTAAAATAAAATTAAAGTAAAAATTATAAAACATAATTTGAAAGAGATGATAAAAATCAAAATAATAAGAAATAAAATGGTATGCTGTTTTGTCAAATATACTGTTGATGAACAATTAATTACCCAATATAATATTTTTCTAAAGGAGTTTAATCATCAGCAGAAACTTTATTTAAAACAATAAACATAAATTCAAGCATGTAACTTTACAATTGCCCAGTTATCATTAAAAATAAATCAAAATTAATCTTAATATACTCATTATTCAAATCACCATATATAATCATGTGTAAATTAACCTTAAAATACAAAATTTCAAAGAAAAAGTCTATAATACATCTATTCATGAAATAAATATTAAGAGTCAAGTAAAAAAGATGTTATAAGTAAAATGAGTCAAACTCCTACAGAATAAAAGATACTGAGGAAGAATGATCCACATATTTAAATAATGAAAATATTGATGATTTGGAAAAGGAAGGATGATGGGTAACCGGTGAACATACAACCCACCAGTTCTAAAAAGGTTGTTTTTAGTCAGACAATATCCTTACTCTTAATAATCCTCTTAACTTTACAACTCATATACTTCTATATTAAATAAATGAGACTGCTATTTAGTTTTTCTCACAGCTATATTGAGTATTGTTCTTTCCAGTATGGAAACAATTCTTAAAAATAGGATTAGTAAAATAAATGACCTTATTGAGGTTGCTCTAAAAGAAATATAACCATACATTTTAAACATTCAGAAATTAAACAAAAACGTCAATCTATAACGAAAATTCACGATATCTACAACTAAAAACTTTCACCATCTACAGTAATAAGAGGTCTAAAATGTCATCCTATCAATCAATGAAAGAAAAAGATAAAATTTGACAGCATCTTTAGACTCACTTGCAAAATCGTTGTCTCATATATTCTCTGCCCATTCACGTACGTTTCTGCATCTCTACTGCAAGGGGTTACCGTCACAATTCCCTCTGTGTGAGCTATGACGCAATGCCTTGGCTGCACATTTGGGCCAAACAACTGCAGAGACTGACTACCACCTCCGACACCACCATTTTGTCCAGCTACTCCACTACTTTGGGATGACCTTTCACTTCCAACCTCTGTCACATTCAACTGGAGTCTGTGTCTTTTTGGAATGCCGTTAACGATGTCAGTACCATCTGTAAAAGATGTTAACAGAACTTAAATTAATGGTTAAAGCTCCAATATAAGTTTCTTGATAGAGCCTAATAGTTGCAAGAAAAATTTAGGGTACAAACTAGCAATGCTGTTATTGTTCTGTAGCTTATAAAGATATATCTCTAGAAATAATAAATAGTTAATTATTAAAATTTAAAATAATGGATGTAAGGTATAAGTCAGTAATGGATTTAATGTATATAAATGAAATCAATAAAATTGTGTGATAAATCATGGAATTTTAGAAATAGTCATACATAATTCTTCATTAATACAATTTCCATAAGGATTTTTTTTTTGTATTTATGTTTTTAAAAATTAAGAATGTGGCCTTTAAATAGCATGACATGAATGGTGCCACATGCCAAAAATTTAACAAATTTCAGCAATGTTTTCACATTCATTCACAATCAGACAATTCAGGAATGCCATACAAAAATTCAGAAGCAACAAAAGTCTAAATCTTCACCACCTGCTCTTGCTAACAGGTAAAAGAAAGTGATAGTTTATTGATAATTCTTAAGTGTACTTAAGTTTAGAAATTACAGAAAGTAATATGTCAGGTAAGATTTGATTCCAGAATGAGCTATCTTTGTTAAAAGTAATAAATATAAGCTAAACAAGCATTACTAATTACTTTCAAGGTAATAAGGTACCTTCTTAATACCCCATGTACATTGAAATTGCTGAAATATGAAAGTACCAATGAAGCATGTTGCATCGTTTGCCAATAGTTAATTTTCATTTCCTTAGACAAAAGGTAATACAAAAGAATAAGTAATGCAAATGCATACATTTTTCCCTAAATGTCTGCACTTGATAGGGTTGCATAAAGAAACTGACTTTCGATCATAAAAAGGAAAGACTCAATACTCAAATGAATAGGACCATGTAACTTACCAGGATTCAGCTCAAGAAGAAAAGGCAGTCGGTCGTATGAATCTTCGTAGCGTCTGTAATCCAGGGAATCATTTCCAACACCATTTTCACCAATCATCATCCCTCCACCTTTAGCTCCTCCCTTGTGTCCAACTTGCTGCTGTGGTTTTTTCTTTCTCTTTCGAGGGTGATAGTCTGCAGGACGCCGTCTCACATGGAACATTATTGACCCTGAGAAAATGCACCCATTTATTAACATGATGCTTTGTGAGAGCGGCATATATCAGTGGATTAGGGGTTTATAAGGACACACATTATACAGGGCATACACAGAATACATTATTCATCGTATAACCATGCTATAGCAAACAAAATCAGAATCTCATGATTTCTTGAGGGGTGATTTGGTAAACAAGCACATGTTAAGTAGTCTGTTAACATATTAAATTAATGTAAAATACATCTCTGAGTGGGTGAAGATGATATTCAATATCAGTAATGCTAAATTTTTGTGCAGATATTAAATGAAGGTAAACCGTAGCATTTTGATTACAGCCTATTGATTAAATACGTGCTTTGTTCATAAAACAAGAATGAATGAATTCTAGGTTTCTCTGTGATCTGTTAAAGATAATCTGTGAATCCTCTCATTTTGTGATGTATCCTTGCATAAATATTTTTCACTAAATGTTTCTAATCACTATCACAACCACGGAAATTTTTGAGGGAAATTTAAGAGCTAATGCCAATATTATGACTTTCATAACAATTTCAGTTAAGATTTACTCTTGAAAAGTTTATTTTAATGATCACCAAGATGTCTACAAGATAAAACACATCATAATTTTTTTCAGCATTTATTCCTTTAACTCTTCTTAATATATTTAAAGAACTGCATCTTATAATTCACTTTTATATGAAAAATGTCCCATTTCAATTTGCAATAATCAATTAAGCAATGGAAATAATTAAGTGCAGCACTTTAATTTTAACAAACAGAACAATTCCTGAGATATTTTAATAGGCAATCTGAGGAGGCATAACTTTAAAGTCCATCAAAGGACATTTAGTCAAATAACCCAGCTTTGGAAATTAACTCCTTAACATTATATTCACAGCTATGTTGTTCATTGCCTTAAGTTAACCATAATCCACAACGTGATTAGTAAGCCATAGTTCAAAATTAGAAAAATGTTTTCTCTAAAAGTATTTGTGGATGTATACAAATCGATAATTTGCGAGTTTTCCTAATGAAAACGTTCAACAACTGAAGCAAAATATTTCCACAATTCAATTGCCATAGCAAAAATTTTCAAAGTTAAGAAAAATTAAAATTCTCAGTCATTCGAAAAGATAAAAACAATCTGAAGTTGTTCTTCAGATGGCATTTCTTAACAGCAACAGGTTTCAGCAGGTCCCTGTAACCACCATGTACCAGAGCGTTTGAAGCCGTCTTTTAAAGAGATGAATGGAAACAGGAGGGGTGGGAGGACTTCTGAGAAAGGGAGGGTTCTGTGAAGATTATAAGGGTGGATTGTGTATACTGGGTGAATGGGACAATGGAATCTGCCAGGGGATATTTGAGAGAAGGACCTACGGATAATGACGCATGGTGGTGACAACAACACCGGGGAAAACCTGAATGCGAAGTGCTGGGTTTCACGGGATTGAAATTTCAGCATTTGAGGAGATAGAATAAAATTGTCGTCGGTTATAATGTATTTCCTGATAGGCTTGCGGCAGATAAAATGAAACTACTGACATTTTCGCATTTTTTAAAATTCAATCAGTCAAACACATTCTGTCTTCCAACACATTCTAATTTTCAACTTTCACTAATTTCACAGAATACTTAAACTTAGATATAAGAGTGATTGTAATGACATAATTTACAACAATCGGCACATTTTTCAATGTTCAATCGAATTCAAAAATCATGATTTTTGTTACCTCGTTATACACTTAGAATGCTCTTGGAAACTTTTGTCGAGGAGCTGTTCCTATAACACAGAAAATTTTAAAAGCTTAAGGAATTATAAGTGAGTTTTTCGGGATTTTAATGTTTGTTAGTCTTCCTTATCGAAACTAACAGCGTACATTTAGCCGTCGAGAGAATAATTCGTAAAACCAGAAAATGTGCAACAACGAAAATGTGAAGGTCAACATTCCACAGGCAAGGAAAATACGTGATATTAATCAATGCATTCGTTTGACTGCGGTTTACACTAGAAGAATTAAAACCGTAAGAATTTACGAACTTTGGTGTATCCTTATCGCAAAATGAAAGAATATCATCCGATGACGCGCGCTATTCCGATTCACTCTTCCAAGCGCGTTCTTACGATCCGAGGAGGAAAAAAGCTAGGCAAAAAACTTCCCATGAATCATTAGCTACCGCTTTGACCACGCTTCAACCTTGAAAGGGTCACTGTCTTCGAAACTAGTCTTTTATGATATTTACAAACGAACGGGAGACGAGAAACAAAATCCAAAGGGTTTTTAAACAGTGAAAAAACGTATATAGTTAAAATACCGTCTTCGTCTTTCCTCAACTTGGCATCCAACGGCTGAGTCAACCTCAAGAAACTGAAAATTCGAAGCAATCGCGGTAAATTATTCTCGTGCTCAAGGCCGCTTAGAAGTGCTAATCAACTCAGCCGTTTTAAAAATTTTTCAACGGCTACCTTTCTGCATTTAATGCGATTAATCTTCAGGGAAACAATCTGAGGGGAAAATAAAGTTTAATCCTTAGATATATATCGATTCAAGATACATCAAAACCACTTCAATTTCAGTTGCACTTCTTAGACTTAAATTTGGTAAAAAACCAGATTTATTTTACCAGATTTTCAGCGCTGTCTCTTTAGTTCACATAAAACTTTAATAAAACAGCCATAGTTCGTAAAGAATATCTCCTAAATTCCCTAAAAACAGTGAAAATGCGACGAGCTTAAATTAAAGACGTATTTAACAAGAAATAAATCAATTTACATTGATTCTTCACGGCGAAATTTTCATTGCTTAATTTTTCTGAATATACTGGTAGTCTTGTGGTGCAACAAGAGAAAAACGAATCAAATTACGATCAAGAGCGTAGATAGTTAAAATCAGCGGCCAAGTCAATGTCCCTTGCGCTGCAAAGCGACAGGTGGTGCCCTCGACGCCTAAAGGTTTATTGCCGTACTCAGCGGCCAAATCTGCGTCGATCCGTTACGTCTCTAGTTCAAACACAAAATTCGTTGAGACTGCCTTCCTCCATTTCCTTCCCCAATCCTTTGCAAAGAAACCTAGGTTGTCGCGAGTCACCTTTGTTTTCACCCTTGACGACAATCGACGCCGCCCCAAAGAATACCATTTCGGTACCTACGAATTTTCGCTTACTAAAACACAAAAAATTACGACTGTTTGTATGCAACGTGTTGCACACAGCGAAAAGAGTAAGAAAAAATTATATCTTAAACCAACCAGTATAATCAGTGAATATCGGTAGATTAATTAAATAAAATTAACACCGCCCACATTATTTAGAATTCCATATTCCCAACAATCTATTACTATTACCTTAAGCTGTATGAAATCCACGAAATATTCGTAATATTAACCATTAACGGATTTCTCAGGCCAATAAAAGATACGATAAAACCTCCGCGCCTTCAACACCCCCTACATGTTGCGGAATCCTGTTGCATATACTTGAGAACCCAGGTCGTTCTCTTGCTTTGAAATGTAATTGTAACACGCGAATTTCACACGACGAGATCTGGACTGCCAGACGCTCCCTATCCTATAACGATGAATATACACGAATATTCAAGATAAATTATCAATTTTCCGCATTCTGAGAAACAACGTATTATCTCAATAGAAACAATTCTTTTTCAGTAGGAAAACATCGTACACTAAGAGGCGGAGCCTACCTTGCGTAATAAGACAGCGTAACCAAATCATGAATACCAAAAACTAGGAAGAAGAAAACAGAGAGAGGTTAGCGGCGACGAATGACAACCAAAGCGCGAATCTAAAACCAGTGCTCGATGAAGTGTGAGTAAAACTAAAGATATTACGCACTTCTGATCCCCCAGTCCATCATCTTGACTACACTAGAGTGGCAGAGCTTTCCAAAGGCTGGATCCCGAATGGAACGACAAATCGAAGATTGCGAAGATGGACACCAATCGAACGAACGCCCTTGGTCATCTTCATTTAAAAATAATACGCACGCAACGTGATATCGATCCAACGCCCACATCACGCTATAAGGACAGCCGAGAATATGAAATATCAATCGAAAGGTACGGCTATAACTCTAAAGGTCATCCCCTATAATTTGATGGTATCGCCTTGTTGATTTATTAACATCGCTCCTATGTCAATATCTGTCATCTTTTCCGTGTTTGGCTCAAAACATTCTACGTGACTTTTGGAACCGAATGTCTCATAGCAACGAAAACTATCGTTACCAATTTAAACGAAGCATCGGCATGACACCCAAGTTTCTATTTTTGTATCCAATTTCTTGTTATGGATAACAACAGGTAATAAATTTTATCGAATCGAGAAAGACGAAACATTTCTCCCAAAACCACTCGTTTCATTGAAGCGACCTTTTACGTAGAAGCAATAAAATCTCAAATTTTGGCGCCAAAAATTACAATTCGATTCTAAACTGGCATCAAAGATAATTAGACTGAGATAATATTGAAATACATTAGATTATAAAATTTTAATATAAATACGTAAGAAAGGAGACGACAAAACCTTTCAGCAATCAGAAAATCTTGTATTAGAAATTATATTTATAAGTTATTTTCCCGTTTTGATAATATATTCCACGTAATAATTTGTACTAAAAATAAATTCGAGTTATCTCTTATCTGTTACCTAATATCGGCTCGTACTGGTTACCGACTGCAAACCATCAATTAGTTTGAATGTCAGGGGGAGGTTATCAACGGATCGAAATTCCATGAAAAATATAGTGTCGAGAGCGTGTTTGAATATTCCGAGAATCGAGAATGGCCGTGGAAAACGTGCTGTAAGTAGGGGTGCAGGATCAGAATTAGTATATCCTAAACATCTTTTTAAAATAAGGAAAAAGGTACACAACAAACTCAACGAAAATTGAAGGCGACATCTGGCGTTGATGAGTTGTACAGAAATCTCCACTAAATCCATTAGCCCCGTAATTTGGATAAATGCAAAAAAGCATTTTTACTCTTCCCTCAGGTAATTCCTTAAAGAATCTAATATGTTATCTATTAGAATTTTTGACATGTATTCAACCCAAGTTGAATTAAAATATTAGAAAATATCCTCTTTAATTCAATTCTGGTTCTAGATTAATAATATTCACCAGAAAGTGTGCTTCAGTAGCAGTGTTATTAAAAGTGCTTTGATGGCTGAGGTCATTTTGCACATGGGTCACACTGGGCACTGAACCATCGTTTGCCTTCACCAAAGGCAAATGTGTATGCATACTTCACTTTAATTACAAGGTTAAATGGTTTAGAAGGTTATCTGATACAACAAATTCCTATTATTATTTAGCTATTATCATTGTTCTATTATATTCTTAGTATTATATTATTCAGTAATTTTCAATTTTATAGTTTTTTTTGCAGATTGTATACAAAAGGGTTCTACATGCCTCATATGATCTCATCATTTCCAGGAAAATTATCCTTAACACTGGTGAGTAATATAGATCAAAATACAACCATTTCCTGAGATCCAAAGTAGTAATCAGAAAAAAAGAGCAAGTGGTCTTGTTCAAAGGTGATACTTCTAAAACACTGCTCTCTACAGACTATTCTTCATTTTCACACAACTTCACACCATAGAGGTTTATCCAAATACAGTATACTTGTAAATAAAATATAAAGTAACCTTTCTCAAGGTTATATACTCTCTAAAAGCTGCCATCTCCCATATGTATTTAAAAAATTCTAATATTTACTTGCTCTTTGAGAGTTTATAATGATATAAAATTCCTAGAGTTTATAATGTTACTATCCCTACTTAGAAAGAGGTTAATACCAACAATTATATGGAAATAGTAATTCATTCACAGTATCACTTATTGGCATTCCAAACTAAATACCATATCAAAATCCACTACTTCGGCCTTGTACCGGTACATGACGATGACGCAACACATCGAAACCTAGGTCGTTTCATTAAATTATCCTGTGGTAACGTGTATAAGTGTTTTCTTATTCTTTTCATCATAAATACCATATTTTCCTGAGTTTAGCAGGCATTTTCCCCAAAAATTTTCAGTCAAATAGTTCATTCCGAGTTCCACATGCCAAAGAAATTCTCTCAGCCTGCAATAGGAATAGCACCCCTGTTCTAGTTGATTTGATAAACTATTCTCAGAATATTAATATTCTGTATGCTTGCACAAAATGAGATTTTAAGCCCCGAAAACCTTGCAAGACATGAAAGACATTTATAACATAAAGGGATTCAGAATAATAAATACATGAGGAAATGAAAACTGTATGAAAAGTATGCAGTAAAACTCTGAATACATTCCTTCAAAATCTTTTAGTAAATGCACTATAATTTAGGGTAGAGTTTCTTCATATTTGATACTAGCTTGAAATACAAATTTGATTTCTAGACCTAGTATAAGGTTTTCAGGAATAAATTGGAACCTAAACATACAAATTCCTTATGATGCAATGCAAGAAGCTAAATCAATAAAGAGGTGTCCTAGATATGTGTATGACCACCTTACTTATGAGTACAACTGAAGATTTTTTCAGAAGGTCTCTACAGTATTAAAGAATAGAGATTTGATGAAAGTATGATGCTGGGGATAATACTTCTCAGGTATAAACAAGTTTCGACGTTCAAGCAAAGGCTGATGTAGCAAAAATGCTGCACATTTTTTTTAACTACACCTACTTATTTTATAGAGCCGGGAATAATAAAAAAAAAAAACATTTCTAAAACGTATTAGCAAAAAAATAATATTACCCACATGTTTTCATAAAATTGCTCCAACTGAGCATTATGATTGCTAAATACAACTTGTAATGAATTATCAATCCCCACCTTTATCAATAAATCTTCAAATGACTAGATGGCGAGAATGAAATCAGAAACGCTGAGATATATTTTCCAATACTCTATTTATGTATATATATATAAAATCAACATCAGTGTAAGGAGCTTTAACTATTTACTCAGAACAAATTTTAATCTATTAATTCTAACAAAAAAAATCACTCTGTGGATAAAAGACACAGACAAAAAAAAAACTTGATGCAGAAGATAATTATCACNACTAGAATAATTTATATTGATTAACACAAGATACTAACAAAATTTCTCCCAAATTTATGTAAGGTTACAAAAGATTTATCCCAAATTTTACTAGATAAGCCAAATTATTTATTTCCTTGTATTATTCAAATTAATAGAGCAATCTTTACTAGATTTTAAGGAGCTTTAACTATTTACTCAGAACAAATTTTAATCTATTAATTCTAACAAAAAAAATCACTCTGTGGATAAAAGACACAGACAAAAAAAAACTTGATGCAGAAGATAATTATCACTAAGCATTGAAAACAAAAAAAGATTACCAACTATGGCTCAGTTTCATGCTTAAAATCTTATATGCTCACTTACCACGAGAAGATGGATGATTCATCAATATGGCAAGAGGACATTCATCATCATCTAGGATGTACTCTCTATTTGTACTTCCATGGTATTCTTTACTGCTTTCTGTGCCATTATCTGGTCCTAATACATTTACCTAGGAGTAGCAAACAATAGAAGGTAAAGTAAAACTTTCAAAATAAAATATAATATAAAAATTGATGGTATCGCCTTGTTGATTTATTAACATCGCTCCTATGTCAATATTCTTATAATTCACTTTTATATGAAAAATGTCCCATTTCAATTTGCAATAATCAATTAAGCAATGGAAATAATTAAGTGCAGCACTTTAATTTTAACAAACAGAACAATTCCTGAGATATTTTAATAGGCAATCTGAGGAGGCATAACTTTAAAGTCCATCAAAGGACATTTAGTCAAATAACCCAGCTTTGGAAATTAACTCCTTAACATTATATTCACAGCTATGTTGTTCATTGCCTTAAGTTAACCATAATCCACAACGTGATTAGTAAGCCATAGTTCAAAATTAGAAAAATGTTTTCTCTAAAAGTATTTGTGGATGTATACAAATCGATAATTTGCGAGTTTTCCTAATGAAAACGTTCAACAACTGAAGCAAAATATTTCCACAATTCAATTGCCATAGCAAAAATTTTCAAAGTTAAGAAAAATTAAAATTCTCAGTCATTCGAAAAGATAAAAACAATCTGAAGTTGTTCTTCAGATGGCATTTCTTAACAGCAACAGGTTTCAGCAGGTCCCTGTAACCACCATGTACCAGAGCGTTTGAAGCCGTCTTTTAAAGAGATGAATGGAAACAGGAGGGGTGGGAGGACTTCTGAGAAAGGGAGGGTTCTGTGAAGATTATAAGGGTGGATTGTGTATACTGGGTGAATGGGACAATGGAATCTGCCAGGGGATATTTGAGAGAAGGACCTACGGATAATGACGCATGGTGGTGACAACAACACCGGGGAAAACCTGAATGCGAAGTGCTGGGTTTCACGGGATTGAAATTTCAGCATTTGAGGAGATAGAATAAAATTGTCGTCGGTTATAATGTATTTCCTGATAGGCTTGCGGCAGATAAAATGAAACTACTGACATTTTCGCATTTTTTAAAATTCAATCAGTCAAACACATTCTGTCTTCCAACACATTCTAATTTTCAACTTTCACTAATTTCACAGAATACTTAAACTTAGATATAAGAGTGATTGTAATGACATAATTTACAACAATCGGCACATTTTTCAATGTTCAATCGAATTCAAAAATCATGATTTTTGTTACCTCGTTATACACTTAGAATGCTCTTGGAAACTTTTGTCGAGGAGCTGTTCCTATAACACAGAAAATTTTAAAAGCTTAAGGAATTATAAGTGAGTTTTTCGGGATTTTAATGTTTGTTAGTCTTCCTTATCGAAACTAACAGCGTACATTTAGCCGTCGAGAGAATAATTCGTAAAACCAGAAAATGTGCAACAACGAAAATGTGAAGGTCAACATTCCACAGGCAAGGAAAATACGTGATATTAATCAATGCATTCGTTTGACTGCGGTTTACACTAGAAGAATTAAAACCGTAAGAATTTACGAACTTTGGTGTATCCTTATCGCAAAATGAAAGAATATCATCCGATGACGCGCGCTATTCCGATTCACTCTTCCAAGCGCGTTCTTACGATCCGAGGAGGAAAAAAGCTAGGCAAAAAACTTCCCATGAATCATTAGCTACCGCTTTGACCACGCTTCAACCTTGAAAGGGTCACTGTCTTCGAAACTAGTCTTTTATGATATTTACAAACGAACGGGAGACGAGAAACAAAATCCAAAGGGTTTTTAAACAGTGAAAAAACGTATATAGTTAAAATACCGTCTTCGTCTTTCCTCAACTTGGCATCCAACGGCTGAGTCAACCTCAAGAAACTGAAAATTCGAAGCAATCGCGGTAAATTATTCTCGTGCTCAAGGCCGCTTAGAAGTGCTAATCAACTCAGCCGTTTTAAAAATTTTTCAACGGCTACCTTTCTGCATTTAATGCGATTAATCTTCAGGGAAACAATCTGAGGGGAAAATAAAGTTTAATCCTTAGATATATATCGATTCAAGATACATCAAAACCACTTCAATTTCAGTTGCACTTCTTAGACTTAAATTTGGTAAAAAACCAGATTTATTTTACCAGATTTTCAGCGCTGTCTCTTTAGTTCACATAAAACTTTAATAAAACAGCCATAGTTCGTAAAGAATATCTCCTAAATTCCCTAAAAACAGTGAAAATGCGACGAGCTTAAATTAAAGACGTATTTAACAAGAAATAAATCAATTTACATTGATTCTTCACGGCGAAATTTTCATTGCTTAATTTTTCTGAATATACTGGTAGTCTTGTGGTGCAACAAGAGAAAAACGAATCAAATTACGATCAAGAGCGTAGATAGTTAAAATCAGCGGCCAAGTCAATGTCCCTTGCGCTGCAAAGCGACAGGTGGTGCCCTCGACGCCTAAAGGTTTATTGCCGTACTCAGCGGCCAAATCTGCGTCGATCCGTTACGTCTCTAGTTCAAACACAAAATTCGTTGAGACTGCCTTCCTCCATTTCCTTCCCCAATCCTTTGCAAAGAAACCTAGGTTGTCGCGAGTCACCTTTGTTTTCACCCTTGACGACAATCGACGCCGCCCCAAAGAATACCATTTCGGTACCTACGAATTTTCGCTTACTAAAACACAAAAAATTACGACTGTTTGTATGCAACGTGTTGCACACAGCGAAAAGAGTAAGAAAAAATTATATCTTAAACCAACCAGTATAATCAGTGAATATCGGTAGATTAATTAAATAAAATTAACACCGCCCACATTATTTAGAATTCCATATTCCCAACAATCTATTACTATTACCTTAAGCTGTATGAAATCCACGAAATATTCGTAATATTAACCATTAACGGATTTCTCAGGCCAATAAAAGATACGATAAAACCTCCGCGCCTTCAACACCCCCTACATGTTGCGGAATCCTGTTGCATATACTTGAGAACCCAGGTCGTTCTCTTGCTTTGAAATGTAATTGTAACACGCGAATTTCACACGACGAGATCTGGACTGCCAGACGCTCCCTATCCTATAACGATGAATATACACGAATATTCAAGATAAATTATCAATTTTCCGCATTCTGAGAAACAACGTATTATCTCAATAGAAACAATTCTTTTTCAGTAGGAAAACATCGTACACTAAGAGGCGGAGCCTACCTTGCGTAATAAGACAGCGTAACCAAATCATGAATACCAAAAACTAGGAAGAAGAAAACAGAGAGAGGTTAGCGGCGACGAATGACAACCAAAGCGCGAATCTAAAACCAGTGCTCGATGAAGTGTGAGTAAAACTAAAGATATTACGCACTTCTGATCCCCCAGTCCATCATCTTGACTACACTAGAGTGGCAGAGCTTTCCAAAGGCTGGATCCCGAATGGAACGACAAATCGAAGATTGCGAAGATGGACACCAATCGAACGAACGCCCTTGGTCATCTTCATTTAAAAATAATACGCACGCAACGTGATATCGATCCAACGCCCACATCACGCTATAAGGACAGCCGAGAATATGAAATATCAATCGAAAGGTACGGCTATAACTCTAAAGGTCATCCCCTATAATTTGATGGTATCGCCTTGTTGATTTATTAACATCGCTCCTATGTCAATATCTGTCATCTTTTCCGTGTTTGGCTCAAAACATTCTACGTGACTTTTGGAACCGAATGTCTCATAGCAACGAAAACTATCGTTACCAATTTAAACGAAGCATCGGCATGACACCCAAGTTTCTATTTTTGTATCCAATTTCTTGTTATGGATAACAACAGGTAATAAATTTTATCGAATCGAGAAAGACGAAACATTTCTCCCAAAACCACTCGTTTCATTGAAGCGACCTTTTACGTAGAAGCAATAAAATCTCAAATTTTGGCGCCAAAAATTACAATTCGATTCTAAACTGGCATCAAAGATAATTAGACTGAGATAATATTGAAATACATTAGATTATAAAATTTTAATATAAATACGTAAGAAAGGAGACGACAAAACCTTTCAGCAATCAGAAAATCTTGTATTAGAAATTATATTTATAAGTTATTTTCCCGTTTTGATAATATATTCCACGTAATAATTTGTACTAAAAATAAATTCGAGTTATCTCTTATCTGTTACCTAATATCGGCTCGTACTGGTTACCGACTGCAAACCATCAATTAGTTTGAATGTCAGGGGGAGGTTATCAACGGATCGAAATTCCATGAAAAATATAGTGTCGAGAGCGTGTTTGAATATTCCGAGAATCGAGAATGGCCGTGGAAAACGTGCTGTAAGTAGGGGTGCAGGATCAGAATTAGTATATCCTAAACATCTTTTTAAAATAAGGAAAAAGGTACACAACAAACTCAACGAAAATTGAAGGCGACATCTGGCGTTGATGAGTTGTACAGAAATCTCCACTAAATCCATTAGCCCCGTAATTTGGATAAATGCAAAAAAGCATTTTTACTCTTCCCTCAGGTAATTCCTTAAAGAATCTAATATGTTATCTATTAGAATTTTTGACATGTATTCAACCCAAGTTGAATTAAAATATTAGAAAATATCCTCTTTAATTCAATTCTGGTTCTAGATTAATAATATTCACCAGAAAGTGTGCTTCAGTAGCAGTGTTATTAAAAGTGCTTTGATGGCTGAGGTCATTTTGCACATGGGTCACACTGGGCACTGAACCATCGTTTGCCTTCACCAAAGGCAAATGTGTATGCATACTTCACTTTAATTACAAGGTTAAATGGTTTAGAAGGTTATCTGATACAACAAATTCCTATTATTATTTAGCTATTATCATTGTTCTATTATATTCTTAGTATTATATTATTCAGTAATTTTCAATTTTATAGTTTTTTTTGCAGATTGTATACAAAAGGGTTCTACATGCCTCATATGATCTCATCATTTCCAGGAAAATTATCCTTAACACTGGTGAGTAATATAGATCAAAATACAACCATTTCCTGAGATCCAAAGTAGTAATCAGAAAAAAAGAGCAAGTGGTCTTGTTCAAAGGTGATACTTCTAAAACACTGCTCTCTACAGACTATTCTTCATTTTCACACAACTTCACACCATAGAGGTTTATCCAAATACAGTATACTTGTAAATAAAATATAAAGTAACCTTTCTCAAGGTTATATACTCTCTAAAAGCTGCCATCTCCCATATGTATTTAAAAAATTCTAATATTTACTTGCTCTTTGAGAGTTTATAATGATATAAAATTCCTAGAGTTTATAATGTTACTATCCCTACTTAGAAAGAGGTTAATACCAACAATTATATGGAAATAGTAATTCATTCACAGTATCACTTATTGGCATTCCAAACTAAATACCATATCAAAATCCACTACTTCGGCCTTGTACCGGTACATGACGATGACGCAACACATCGAAACCTAGGTCGTTTCATTAAATTATCCTGTGGTAACGTGTATAAGTGTTTTCTTATTCTTTTCATCATAAATACCATATTTTCCTGAGTTTAGCAGGCATTTTCCCCAAAAATTTTCAGTCAAATAGTTCATTCCGAGTTCCACATGCCAAAGAAATTCTCTCAGCCTGCAATAGGAATAGCACCCCTGTTCTAGTTGATTTGATAAACTATTCTCAGAATATTAATATTCTGTATGCTTGCACAAAATGAGATTTTAAGCCCCGAAAACCNTAAATTTGAATTCTGATATCTAAAGAATTTTAATACAGAAGTATAGAAGTTCAATGAAGGATAAGTCACCTTTTTGCTGCCAAAATTGACGAGAAGAGAAAAGCCCGAAGGAGTAGAGGCAGTCTGTACATGGTGAAGAGTAACAATATTTAGAAGAGCTCAAGATAAACTTAAATCAGCCAGATTTGAAGAAAAGAAAATGAAAAGTCAGAAAGTGAGAGGTATTAGATAAAAAAAGGTAAGTATGGACAAACTGAGAAATGAGCTACAGAGCAGCTGAATTAAAAGATTTTCCATAAAACTACATCAGTAATACACTACTAGAATAATTTATATTGATTAACACAAGATACTAACAAAATTTCTCCCAAATTTATGTAAGGTTACAAAAGATTTATCCCAAATTTTACTAGATAAGCCAAATTATTTATTTCCTTGTATTATTCAAATTAATAGAGCAATCTTTACTAGATTTACTCTTCAACATTAATTTACTAGATTAAAGACCATAGAAATTTTTTTATATTTCCGAGATAAATATTCCTGTAAATTGCTCACCTGAATCAAACAATACTGTGAAGGGTCCTCTCTAGATAAACCATATTTAGATAACATTTCTCGCACTACAACTGCAGCAGTATCTCGCACAGAGAGCAGGAGAGTTTTGTAAGGAACATCCCGACAGAGGGACTCCCCATAGATCTTAAGAGTTCCTCCAGTATCAGGCCCTCCATCTTTACTTCGAAACTGCTGAAGTTTCCTTTCCAATTTCTGCTGCCTTCTTCTCCTCATGACTGCCTCTGGATTCGAGATAGACCGAGTGAAACTTGTCTCGGGAAGTTCTAAAAGAAGAAATAGCCTACATCACAAACACATCCTTACATTGACTTTCGATAATGATAGTAAAATAATCTTGGAGTCACTTATAAAAATGAAACAGATTAATTTACTGACAACTTTGATTTTGCCCAAATGGTAGAACTCCATGAAATATCAAGGGGAAAGAACAACTTATACAACACATTATTCTACTGGATAAGGATGATTAGAAACATGGCACTGGTTGCAAATGCCATTCAAAAGTAGGTAAAACAAGGAATTGTTATCAAACCTTATTAAAAGCTTTTAAATGTAGAAAACATGAACATTTTGTAGAATTGGTAAAATAGTTTCAAATCACGATAGGCAAAATTATTAGAATATTAATTAAAATTTCAAATCTTGAACAAAATACTCTAATGAGTACTCAAATAACAATACTCAAATGAGACATAACAAAATTAATAATAATTTCCAATAACTCCAATGCCTTTTCAAGGACCAAATATGATCTTTCTGAATTCTGAAGTTAGTGAGAGTTTTTTTTAATAAATCCCTACAAACTGGCATTCGTTAAAACATACTGAAGGCATAAGGATTATCATTTGACCTTGCCAATGTCAAACATCTTCAATATAGAATTTTCAAAAACATTTTGTTTTTAGTTAATTTAAGTAACATGATTTTAGATTAAATAGAACACAAAGAATGATCATTAATACACAAAATCATAAATTCTACCCTAAACAAGAAATTGATACATCTACTAAAAAATTCACAGCTGAAGCATCAATAACCTTCTAATGCTTATTTTCTTAAGTTTTTTTTTGACATCTGCATAAGAGAGCACTCAAAGTAGTTATATATTAAACGATACAGACTCAGGGCTAACCTTGTGGTAATTATTAATATTAAACATATTAAAATGCTCCATTAGTGAACTTTTTACTATACCACTGATGATGTAGCCATGCTATGAAACCATGGTCATGTGTAGGTTGTTTTTCTGTGGTATGGTAAAAAGTTCACTCTAATGGAGCATTTTAATATAGTTATATATTGTAATCAATACCTCCTTGGATCATTACAAAGAAATTTCACCATTGGCTCCCAGACAGAGCTCTGCCTGGCTTATTTGCCACCCAATTGCAAACATAATTTGCCACCCTTTAAATTTAAATACCAAAGCCATACATTTCCCGATTAGCAGGTAAAATTGTTTTGAAAGACTAAAAAACCACTGTTTCATGACATTGTTCCCCAGCTTACACTGGCCACAAAAACATCAGTAACAATTAATAATGCATATTCCCTATGCTGTCAGAGTAAATAGTCAGCATATGGGATGGTAAAATGTTAATAATTCACATTACTTTAGAGTAAGATTATCATCACAGTACGCATAACTGAAAATGATATGATTTTTATTAAATTTATTTTTCACAACTAAATATGAAAGTTTACAATAAAAATTGTATTCCAATATAAATAACTTTGATTAAATCCACTGAACAAATATTCCCTTCCCATCTTGAGTTATTCCCAATTCTTTACTCTAAATGTTTGCCAATTTTTAATTTCACATCATAATCTTTCCAGGAAAAGTCTTGTCTAGCACACATAAAATAATGTTATAATGGTAATGGTAGGCTACACATCTGTTGCCACCCTTTAGATGCCGCTGCCTGGGTGTGATGCACCCATTGGAAAGCGCAGCTCTGCTCCCAGATAATAAAGTGGGCAACGTGTTTGACTTCGGTGAAAGCGGTCCCACGTTCAATTACTGATAACTGAACCATGGAGCTCACATGTGAAATGACCTTAGATGTTAAAGCACTTTCATGCAATACTACTAGTACTAATTTCACCATTACTAACAAGATTTTTTTAATTTCTGGGAATTAATCTAAAACTTTCATTCAATTGCAATGAGGGTGAATTACTTCTTGTTAAAAAAAGGATGACTTTGAGAGTTGGAAACTAGAGTAGGAAAGAAAGAAGCATCTATCTCTTACTACCCTATTTAGGGGCAAATTATAAGAGGGAGAAGTTGATTTTAATTTCAGTAAGAAAAGGAACTAAAATAAGAAGTGATTTTAAAATTTTCTAAATTTGAATTCTGATAGCTAAAGAATTTTAATACAGAAGTATAGAAGTTCAATGAAGGATAAGTCACCTTTTTGCTGCCAAAATTGACGAGAAGAGAAAAGCCCGAAGGAGTAGAGGCAGTCTGTACATGGTGAAGAGTAACAATATTTAGAAGAGCTCAAGATAAACTTAAATCAGCCAGATTTGAAGAAAAGAAAATGAAAAGTCAGAAAGTGAGAGGTATTAGATAAAAAAAGGTAAGTATGGACAAACTGAGAAATGAGCTACAGAGCAGCTGAATTAAAAGATTTTCCATAAAACTACATCAGTAATACACTACTAGAATAATTTATATTGATTAACACAAGATACTAACAAAATTTCTCCCAAATTTATGTAAGGTTACAAAAGATTTATCCCAAATTTTACTAGATAAGCCAAATTATTTATTTCCTTGTATTATTCAAATTAATAGAGCAATCTTTACTAGATTTACTCTTCAACATTAATTTACTAGATTAAAGACCATAGAAATTTTTTTATATTTCCGAGATAAATATTCCTGTAAATTGCTCACCTGAATCAAACAATACTGTGAAGGGTCCTCTCTAGATAAACCATATTTAGATAACATTTCTCGCACTACAACTGCAGCAGTATCTCGCACAGAGAGCAGGAGAGTTTTGTAAGGAACATCCCGACAGAGGGACTCCCCATAGATCTTAAGAGTTCCTCCAGTATCAGGCCCTCCATCTTTACTTCGAAACTGCTGAAGTTTCCTTTCCAATTTCTGCTGCCTTCTTCTCCTCATGACTGCCTCTGGATTCGAGATAGACCGAGTGAAACTTGTCTCGGGAAGTTCTAAAAGAAGAAATAGCCTACATCACAAACACATCCTTACATTGACTTTCGATAATGATAGTAAAATAATCTTGGAGTCACTTATAAAAATGAAACAGATTAATTTACTGACAACTTTGATTTTGCCCAAATGGTAGAACTCCATGAAATATCAAGGGGAAAGAACAACTTATACAACACATTATTCTACTGGATAAGGATGATTAGAAACATGGCACTGGTTGCAAATGCCATTCAAAAGTAGGTAAAACAAGGAATTGTTATCAAACCTTATTAAAAGCTTTTAAATGTAGAAAACATGAACATTTTGTAGAATTGGTAAAATAGTTTCAAATCACGATAGGCAAAATTATTAGAATATTAATTAAAATTTCAAATCTTGAACAAAATACTCTAATGAGTACTCAAATAACAATACTCAAATGAGACATAACAAAATTAATAATAATTTCCAATAACTCCAATGCCTTTTCAAGGACAATTTTTTTACTGTTGGTTAATTCTAGCATTTATCACTAACCAGTCACAATCATAAAAAAATACCTCTGTAGATGAAAATGCTTGATTTTAAAATTATTTCTTTCTAAAAATTGTCTCACTGATGAGGGAGAATTTAATATAGACATATTTATAGACTTCCTTTGGCAAATCATAATAGCTTCCAACATAACAAAGCAAATGATAACCAGAATACTTTCAATTTACATCATAATCTTTAATCTTCAGCACAGAAAAACATGTCTCAATACATTTAAGAGCTTTATGTTTCTTGAGAGATTGTGAAATGTTAATTTACTGTGAAAGAAAATTTTGAAAATAAATTTTGGGTTAATATTTTCGGAAAGATTATTTTCTGTAATCAATCTGATGATTGAGAACAATTCCTTGCAATTCTCATCAAGTAGCCATATTCATAAACTACAATTAACTGTGTTAAATTAGAGTTTCAAGCTATAATATCAAAGAGGATATCAAATAACAATGAAGATTCATAACCTAAGCATACTTCCCAATGCTCTCAAATGAAAAAAAGAGGTAGGCAATCAAGTGTAAATTATTATTAATTAAAAATATAAAGCAACATAACACCATCTAATATTTTTGCAAAAGAATGAAAACAACTTTGGCCTAAAAGAATTAAGACTTAGAAATAAACTATTAAGCAATTAATGCAAGGATATTACAATTACATCAGGAAGAAACATCATGAATATGTATTCATATGGATAGGTTTGGGCATAATGGATTTATCAACATAATCATCCATAAGAGTACT
>KZ309304.1:19819-38561 GCA_000376725.2 Ladona fulva | reverse complement strand
TACATGGTGAAGAGTAACAATATTTAGAAGAGCTCAAGATAAACTTAAATCAGCCAGATTTGAAGAAAAGAAAATGAAAAGTCAGAAAGTGAGAGGTATTAGATAAAAAAAGGTAAGTATGGACAAACTGAGAAATGAGCTACAGAGCAGCTGAATTAAAAGATTTTCCATAAAACTACATCAGTAATACACTACTAGAATAATTTATATTGATTAACACAAGATACTAACAAAATTTCTCCCAAATTTATGTAAGGTTACAAAAGATTTATCCCAAATTTTACTAGATAAGCCAAATTATTTATTTCCTTGTATTATTCAAATTAATAGAGCAATCTTTACTAGATTTACTCTTCAACATTAATTTACTAGATTAAAGACCATAGAAATTTTTTTATATTTCCGAGATAAATATTCCTGTAAATTGCTCACCTGAATCAAACAATACTGTGAAGGGTCCTCTCTAGATAAACCATATTTAGATAACATTTCTCGCACTACAACTGCAGCAGTATCTCGCACAGAGAGCAGGAGAGTTTTGTAAGGAACATCCCGACAGAGGGACTCCCCATAGATCTTAAGAGTTCCTCCAGTATCAGGCCCTCCATCTTTACTTCGAAACTGCTGAAGTTTCCTTTCCAATTTCTGCTGCCTTCTTCTCCTCATGACTGCCTCTGGATTCGAGATAGACCGAGTGAAACTTGTCTCGGGAAGTTCTAAAAGAAGAAATAGCCTACATCACAAACACATCCTTACATTGACTTTCGATAATGATAGTAAAATAATCTTGGAGTCACTTATAAAAATGAAACAGATTAATTTACTGACAACTTTGATTTTGCCCAAATGGTAGAACTCCATGAAATATCAAGGGGAAAGAACAACTTATACAACACATTATTCTACTGGATAAGGATGATTAGAAACATGGCACTGGTTGCAAATGCCATTCAAAAGTAGGTAAAACAAGGAATTGTTATCAAACCTTATTAAAAGCTTTTAAATGTAGAAAACATGAACATTTTGTAGAATTGGTAAAATAGTTTCAAATCACGATAGGCAAAATTATTAGAATATTAATTAAAATTTCAAATCTTGAACAAAATACTCTAATGAGTACTCAAATAACAATACTCAAATGAGACATAACAAAATTAATAATAATTTCCAATAACTCCAATGCCTTTTCAAGGACAATTTTTTTACTGTTGGTTAATTCTAGCATTTATCACTAACCAGTCACAATCATAAAAAAATACCTCTGTAGATGAAAATGCTTGATTTTAAAATTATTTCTTTCTAAAAATTGTCTCACTGATGAGGGAGAATTTAATATAGACATATTTATAGACTTCCTTTGGCAAATCATAATAGCTTCCAACATAACAAAGCAAATGATAACCAGAATACTTTCAATTTACATCATAATCTTTAATCTTCAGCACAGAAAAACATGTCTCAATACATTTAAGAGCTTTATGTTTCTTGAGAGATTGTGAAATGTTAATTTACTGTGAAAGAAAATTTTGAAAATAAATTTTGGGTTAATATTTTCGGAAAGATTATTTTCTGTAATCAATCTGATGATTGAGAACAATTCCTTGCAATTCTCATCAAGTAGCCATATTCATAAACTACAATTAACTGTGTTAAATTAGAGTTTCAAGCTATAATATCAAAGAGGATATCAAATAACAATGAAGATTCATAACCTAAGCATACTTCCCAATGCTCTCAAATGAAAAAAAGAGGTAGGCAATCAAGTGTAAATTATTATTAATTAAAAATATAAAGCAACATAACACCATCTAATATTTTTGCAAAAGAATGAAAACAACTTTGGCCTAAAAGAATTAAGACTTAGAAATAAACTATTAAGCAATTAATGCAAGGATATTACAATTACATCAGGAAGAAACATCATGAATATGTATTCATATGGATAGGTTTGGGCATAATGGATTTATCAACATAATCATCCATAAGAGTACTCAGAAAACACTGCATTACAAGCACAATTTAAATTATTTACAAAATGGAAATATTGTTGTTTGCAGAAATAAGATGAAAGAATGATCAAATTAGTAGAACTAAACTGTATTGGACAGAATAAGTAATAAGAAAAGAAAAACGCAAATACAAATTATAGAATCTATTATTAGAAAACTGAAGGTCATTAAATAGTAGAGGAACAAAAAGTATTCACTTATTTTAAAATGAAGATAAAACTTAATCATGAAGAATGGTTGAACAAAGAAAAAATGGAAAACTGAAACAAAAAATACTTGAAGATTAAAGAAAGAAAGAAGGAATTTTGTTGAAAATGTATTTATGAGTAGGATTTAAGATTTGTATTATTTATGAGCATATTCAGTTCATCTTCTTTTTCAAAATTTCACATTAATTGAAAAACCAAATTTATGCAAAACCTGATCACAATGTTGACACCCAAGTTAATAAAAAAACCCATGCATTACATACCTGTATAAAGTTTTTCAGCTACTCCTCCATCATTCTCCTTCACACTGCTTGAACCACCTATACTTCCACCACTACCACAACTTTTCAGTTTGTTCATTTTCTCCAGCTTCTTCAGCTGCTTTTTCTCTCTTTTGGAGAGTTTTCTACAAAAACTACCGCCTTCTTGGAAGCTCACAGCCGGAACCTGTTGTTAAAAGAATGGAACATGATTAAAAGCCAAATAATAATTAATAAAACCATTGAGATAACAATTTATTCTTAGTTACCTTGTTAAGGTTTTATGTAGCCCTCCCAACATTAAAGATCGTGAGTTTGGATCATGAGTCATTTTAATTATTATTGTAATTGTACTCTCTATTCAGCAAGGTAGGCCCATGTGGACCTCTCTTACACTTAACTTCTAAAATCAAATATGGCACAGCAAAATAAAAACAATAAAGATAGAAGAAAATGATTGGGGTGTGGAGAAAAACTCTGCAGCTGAGGGCCTTAATAGAAAAACCCAAAAACTCCTATTTTAAGTTAATTTTTGGGAAATTAAAGCTATTACATGTATAAGAAACCAACACAAACATGACCAAAGCATAAAGTTATATTTAATAAAAAATGACACATTCAAAATATGTCTAATCAGATCAGATTCAATTTTTTTGTACAACAGAGGAATACTGTTAGAAAACTTTAAACATAAACATACAAGAGAATCAGAAAAAGGAAGATATTCCATTGTAGATAGAGATAATGAAATTAAAAGAAAGAGGAAGGAAGTAGATTACTTTTTGTGACAAGGGGATTTCATAACAATCACAGTAGCTAAGAAAAACTGCAGAAAGCTATTACCAGTAGTGGTGGTGTAAGTGGTAGATAACCCACATGTTATCTATACAAAAAATATAGAAAAATGATAAAAATAATAGTGTGTGATATGGAAAATCTCATTTCATTGAATATCTTGAATATTGAACTCTGAAACAAATGACTAAACAACACACGTCAAATATCGTGGAAGTCTTGGAGTATATACTCACATACTAGGGCAATTTTATTTCAACCAACATATTGTAAATGTTAATGTAATCAAATAATTCCATTCCAAACGCAAGAGTGATTATCATAAATATTACAGTAGTGAAAAAACATTCTCGTCAACATAATAACAATTTTGCAATGTGCGTTATCAATGCATTTATCACAGAAGAAATTTTTTAATTGCATGTTATCTATACATTATTACAGTGAAGAGATTTTTAAAATGAGTTTTATCTAGTAGGTGCATGTTATTTACCAGAAAATACAGTACTTCTCACTTCAAAAGGACAGTCACCATTTTCTTGTTAAAATCATGTTTGAGGTATTGAGCAATTTTCCTCAATGTGTTCCTTGGAGGAAATCATGTGTTTTTTATTTTCTTTTGTTTTTAAAAACACTAAAGCTTCTGGATGGGTCATTTTTATCTTGCTTATCAGTTAAAGACACCTTCTACCCACAACAATTCAATTATATGAAGCTAATCATAAATTATAATGCAATATTATGTTACACACAAGATTTTATATTACTTTTAATATGGTATATTATATTAATACACTATATTTCCTAAAATTTATACCTAGATTTTAGGGTTAAGAAGATCTAGGAACTTCTCCAATGAATTGGGGGTAATTAAGGGGCTATTATTCCAATAAAGAGGGTAATATACACCTGAACCAATGTAAAATGTGAGAAAATACAGTAAATATTAACTCATTGTCTCNCAGTGGCTGGTGCAGTTGATGCAACCCGAATACATTTTGTGGCAACCTTCTGACCAGAGTCTTGGAAGTAAAATCTCATCACCCCATGGAACTCCAGGTCCTAATTTAATGTAAAGAAATTTTAAATAATGAATTTACATCAAATTAAAAAAGGCAAGAGGGTAATATACACCTGAACCAATGTAAAATGTGAGAAAATACAGTAAATATTAACTCATTGTCTCAGTAGGGACTAAACATTTTTGGGGTCAAGTTGGACTACACTTGTGTGGGTAACAATTTAGGCTTACCAATATGATGCTATTGAGAAAGTCAATATTTTTTCTACTTTGTAACACTTAATCAACTTTTAAATGAAGTAACTGGCTACTAAGTAAATGAGTCACTTAACCAGTATATTTGGAATTACTTTGACTAATCTAAATATGCTGACACTTTGAAGTTACTTACGTTCGTTTTATCATCAATCCTTCTTAAGAGGAACCTGCCTTCTCTGTCATCTTTATGCCAATTCAGCTGCACCAATAAGGGCTTTTCATCATCTGCTAACCTCCTTTCATCTGCAGATAGAATGAGTAGTAGGAAATATTAACTCAGTTACAACAATGCATACATATAGTATTAGATAGTTATAAAAGCTACAAGTATTTTATTTTTAAGTGTTTCAACAGTTGATGTAATTTTGCTCATATAGGCCATCACCAGAAATAAACGCAGGACTGTTTTCACTTCAGGAGCCTGTTATAAATACTGACATAAGGAACAATACATTAAAAATATCCTGATACAAAAAGAAGTCTTATCCAAGGAAAATGAGTCAAATTCAGACTGGATATTTTATTCCCAATAGAGCCAGAGAAATCAATTGGTACTCTATCATAAGTGATCCATCATTATTACTCATTGATCAGATGATAAGGTTTCCACTAATTAGATTAATAAAATAGATACATTTTCCTTAACAAAATGAAGAAAATGTACTTCAGGTACATAAAATTTAAATTTGCTATTTACATACCAAGTTAATTACTTAATTTTGTTTTCAATTCATAAATTGGTAACTATGAGTATTATGTAAAACATTACTTTTATTTTTACAAAAAATTGTTGAAGAATATTAAGAAAAATCAATTGATACATAAAAATTTGAAGCTATAATTATTTTACTGTGAAACTGATCAGAACTACAGAATGATGAGTTTTATGTAAAATATTACTTTTATCTTAAAAAAAGGTTAAAATATTAAGAAAACACAATTGATACATAAAAACACGAAGCAATAATTATTTTACAGTGTGTTTAACTGATCAGAACTACAGAATGACACAGGGATTCTCCATGCATAAAAATGAGACCCTAATAACAAAAGCATTTAAAGAAATTCCTTTTCCTTTACATATTCAGTTAGACAAATTCCAACTTCAACATTATTCCTCATGTATATTTCCTCATTTAAATAAATCATGCATTGCATCTCTAATTTGTTATTACAAATTTATTATAAGAATGTAGTGAATGCGAATTTAATGTAAGAATGAACATACCTATGTAGAATTCCTATTTCAAGTATTAATAATTGTATACAAGGACACAGAAACATATACTACAGCATAGCAACATCACCAGATTTGAAATTCATCTGAAGCCACTATCACCAGACTGAATACAATGAGTCAGAGACAAGTCATCTCTCATGCCTGGCACATGATGATTTTAATGTACACTTAAAGGAATAATTTATATGCTTCATCGCAATAACTTCATTACAATAACAATAATACCTGAAGTTTATCCTCAGGGGCATTGCTTTAATCTCTATTTCCTTGTAAATTATTCTCTTGGAATACTAAATTAATAAAAAATAGCCTTAGTAAACAATTTATCCATAGTAAACATCTTACTCATAGTAAACATCTTATAAAAGAAGATAGGTGCTCAAATAATCAATTAATCATACATTTTACATCCAATAAATTAGTAACATCTGCCTAAGGTTTCTTGGTCATAAAAAATACACACAAATATAGCATATTTGGGCATATCTAATTCAATCTGAACATATCAAATCATACTAATCTTAGCTATGATTTAAATGAGTAATATCATATCACCTGGGAAGTGAAAGAAGAGTTAAAAGTAAAGAACCTAATGTAAGGGTGTAATCATAAGAGAAAGAAAGCATAGTAGCTATCAGAATTTACATTTATTGTAATGATATCCCTTTAAATATTATCTTTTTTCCTCTCTGTACAAAGAGAAATAAGGCAATATTTGCCAGTTATCCTTCTTCCCATTTCATCCAGAACTTAATAATGATACCAATGCTTACATGTCAACAAAATAACAATTTCCTTTCATAAAATATAAACAAACAGGGAAACTTTCACAATCTTCTCACTGTGCAATTATTATGATCACTATTATATTGATTGACTGCTTACCAGTTGATATCATCATATAACCATGACATCATGTAACCATATTGACCTCATATAACCATAAATCAGGAAAAGCAACGCAAAGGTCATTTTTTCACTTAAAAATAGTCTGAATACTATTTCCAAAGTTTAACTTTAACCAAAAGATATTGCATTACATAGGGCTCACTACTGATATTCTATAAAAATGGGAAAACAATAGCATTCAATCTGAAATCTCTTACTTACCTCCATTTTCATGAATTTCATAGAGGGCATATTCTGGAACAGACAACATTCGCATGTCAGGACGGAATTTCTCTATAAGCGTCTCCACAACGGCAGTGGCTGGTGCAGTTGATGCAACCCGAATACATTTTGTGGCAACCTTCTGACCAGAGTCTTGGAAGTAAAATCTCATCACCCCATGGAACTCCAGGTCCTAATTTAATGTAAAGAAATTTTAAATAATGAATTTACATCAAATTAAAAAAGGCACAAAAATTAGTAATTACTATAATCATTATTTTTCTATTGATATAACAGCATTATCATCTTCAGATGCTACCACCAACAATATAGCACATGACTATTTTTAAAAGTTAAAACCAATTCATTAGGTACTCTAAATTTAATTAAATTTAATTTTTTGAGCAATTCAATAAGAGTGATACATATATACGACAGGAAATAAATATGTTGCACTTTTCAGTTCATTCCAATTTTAAAGACTAAATAATTGAAGCAATTGAATAATTAAAAAACTAAATAATTGAATAATGAACTTAATTAGGTTCATATTTAAATGCTGTTAATACAGATAAAACTGATATGAAATGAAATCACTTTCCAAAAGGATCAAAATAAAAGATTTTCTAATTGATTTAAAAAGAAAATTCATAGAAGCTAAAATATTGTTAATATATACACCACAATATTTAAAACTTTACCATTAGAGATTTTTTTCAATATTCTCTGGTGATAAAACCAGAAGAATTTTCTGGATTCATTAATTAGATAGTGAAAATATAATTTTAAGTGATGTTTCTATATTGGAGAATCACAAAAATTACAGGTGATACTGAATTCTCTTTCCACCAATGCCTACTCTTCAAAACTTCTTAAATATATAATGGATCAGTTAAAAAATCTTGTAGATACATGTATTTATCTCAAAAATGTGACTCCTTTAAATTTTCACTCATTTTCCCTAATTTTCACAATCAGAGAAGAGATTTTTCAATGAAAATTTAATAAATCAAATCCAATTGAATTATTTTCAAATTGGATGAATTACTATATGATGTTTAGAGACTTAACTTTTTTATGAGGTCAGAGACTATTTGAAATCTGACTGAAAATCAAGCATCAATTATGCTTATTGAAACACAAAAATGCTTATTGCACATACTCATCAATTATGCTTATTGAAGCAATTTATAAATCCCAAACAATATATAAAAGACAGACTGATGTGAGATAAAGAAGATGCACATCTTGGCAATCTCCAATGTAATTTTCATGCACCTTAAGATGTTTACTTTTTATTCACTTTTTGATGATCTAAATAGATAGAAATATTTAAGAATTTACCTTAATTCTAATCAATACCAAAAGAGATTTTAAAAGATTTTTAAACACTAATAATTTAATTATGATGCCAATTTGCTCTTAAGCAATGAAATGTTTCATTACGTCTAGGACACTAGCCATCGTCGAAATATATAAATGTATTCCCTAAAAATAATGTATTATTTCCCTTCTTCAATACAATTTATGAAGTTGATATGTGTATATAAGGATTGATTTATAATTATCCATTATAACGAACACAAATGCATTTCTCGAACTTGTGCATATATTAAAAAAGATATGATAAGGTAAACAGTTCTAAGAAATTTTCCATTTCTCATTGAAGCTTCTCATACATGTTGACTTAAATGAAAAAAATACACCCCAAAAGCTTCATCTGAGAGTCAATACCTTTGGATGCATGAAATTTAACCCCTTGCATATTGCAAAACTTCAAAAAATTTAAATGAAATATCATTTGGCATTTTTATAGTTCGAAATTTTTGCATATAATTAAAAATGTCTTTGGGATAGACCCGACGGAAACGAAAATTCGACACCGCCCCCAAAATTGCTCAAAGGATGAATAAACACCAAATGCTGCATGTTGACATTTTCGACTACCGTTAACAAGAAAATCCCATCAATGTCCTATATCGATGACGCTGACTGACAAATCAATTTCGAAATGTTGACGTTGATAAGTATGACTTAAAATTTCCCCGAGGCTGGTCGTGATCCTATTAAGAGAAGCCGCATAAGTTACAAGAGTAACGGACTCAAGTCTGAAGACAAAAGATGCTCCCTTCGGCAGACTTTGCATCGTCAATCAAAAACACACACAGAAAACTAATTCACAAGGAGCCACCGTTGTTGACGATTCATTCAACTGTTAAAATATTCTTATTGAAGTAGAGACAAAACCATACAACGTAAACGGGTAAACATCAGCGACTTCACGCGAAAACATAAATGATTTTCAACCGGCGGCAAGTAACCAAAGTATGAATAAATAGCAAAGCAGTGATTAAATCAAGATTCAAAGGTGAGGGAAATTCAGTGATCGATCATTTATAGTAATTGAAAAGTACATATTTTTTATAAACACTAGTACGCCGATGTTAAAACATGGAGTTGGAAAATCTACGATACAATAGGGAAGTGAGCATAGATAGCCCAATGGGGAAAAGTAACGATGTACGGTTTGACATTACAATAGAGTGCAAAACGCAGCATGATAAATCCGGTGAAGAAGTAGAGAGCGGAAATCTACGATTCATTTCTGAATGAATCACGAATCGATCTACGTATTCACCGCAGGAAACAAGGTACCGGGGCGATTGCAAAACATTGAGGAAATATCCCTTTCAAAGAATGTGCGCATACTTTTAATAAGTTTCGATGAATCGATTATAGAGCATATATAAGCTGAAAGGAGCTGTGCGTTTAAACCTGAATTAAATTATTGAATATTAAATTGAATTAAACCTGCATAGAATCAAACTTTTCAGAATTAAAATGGAAAAATTAAAATAATTGCGGTAGCAAGAATTGGAGATTTTTTCTTCAAAACATAGGCACCGATTCTTTCGTTCGCCATTACTTCGAAGAATTCGATTTTAAAATTTTGGGTTCAGTACGTGTTTAATAAGACGGACTAATAATGAAATATGCACTTTTTTATATCTTTCACAGCAGTGAGAGGAGAAAAATTATTAGAAGGGAAGGATTAATTAAAGTAGCTACTATTTCTCTTCATTCAAATAACGACTAACCGTAATTAATTATCAGTGATTTAGGGAAAAAAGATCAAATATATTTTTTAACAATTTAAAGAAATTATTAATGCACTATTTGCTCCGGTTCGTCCCTTGTGAACTGCATTTTCTATGAGTTGTTAAGGAACACTCGATGATGATACTCTAAGTCAATAAAATTTCGAAATTAACGTGGATTAATCTGGAATGAAGGCTTTCACTGCAAGAAGGTTCCATGATGCGAAGATTTCCGGAAATGCACTGTAGAAATGACGTTTGTTATCGAAACTACTGATGTCATTTCTACTGGCTCCACTATAACATAACCGGAAATCTTCGCATCATCTTAACGTGGATTAATTCGTTTTTCTACAATCATTTTCCAGAAGTTGAGAAATGCATTCGAGATGAACCAAAAATAACAATCCCGCGGTCTCGGAACCAAGTCACGCATTCGCCTTTCAAAAAGCGATCTTAGGTTCGATACCCGGTGAGGATCTAGATGTTCATACGGTCGTAAAAAAACGGGAAGAGGATTAAATATAAGACTGGGGGATTTGGCCCGATAATCACTACAATTGTCCTTTAATTCTTCGACGTTTTACTTTCACGGTTAAAAAACATAATTCATTATACATGAGGATGGAAATTAAAGTAACGTATAAACTGGATTGCTACAAAATTTTCTTTATAGGACATAAAGCTGAATATTCGCCAGCTTCGTGCACAGCAAAGATATTGGATAAATGCAACAATAATTCCGGGGAGCGGAATTCGATTTCAATGGAAATTTTGGTTAGAGCGTTAAAATTAAACTGGTGATATGGGTAAGACTGAATCATGAAATCTGCTTCTGATATACATATATACTGTACCTTCAATGTCGTAATAAATATATACGGTAATGTATCTGACGTCAACAGTCAAAACTACTATCAGCCGAACTTAGCGAAAAATAAATTCAACTCTTACCGCTGCCCTTTCGTACAGGAGTTGCGCACATTGAAAAATCTGTTAATTATACGCAATCATATTCTGGTGTATTCAGCAAATTAGCGCGGAAAGAATTTCATGCGTCGCGAATCGCTTAATTTGCACGCATATTTGTTTACGTTCTGCGGAAAACAAAACAACTGGCAACGCTCGATAAAGTCCGAAGGGCGCGAGGAAGAAAATCCAGAATCGATGATATCCTTTCATTTGGTACCTTGCACCGACAAGCACGCGGGAAAGCGGGAGACGGAGTGGAAAAAACATAAAGAATAACCGAAGAGGCGAGACTTGCCTCCAGAAGAAAAGGGCCGCAACCCCAAAAGAAATTCCCTTCCCCGGCATTGGATTTTCGAGGGAGTTAATTAGAATGCGGGCGGCAGAACTGCCAAAGTCGCCTTCACCCACACGTGAAAAATACGTAAATATTCCCGAGCTACATGCCAGAAATTACGCATTCCTTGTGATTACTTCATAGCTAGTAAATGCTCGGAACAAAATTATTTGCAAAAACATTACTTTGGTCCCGAAGGCTTTCTGGAAAAGACTGCATTGAAACTCTCCTCGATAAAATAATAGCGAGTGTATTAATAACTTGCTTAATAACTTCGCCCTTAACAAGTATTTTACTTTCGTCAGAAAGAATTCCAAAGAAAAAGATACGCATTAAAAACTCCCCAAGGATTTTAAATGATCGAGAGGACATGACTAATTCCAGATTATTTTTAAGTAGACTTTTTAGACTATTCACCCGGGATGCAAATGTATCCCGATGTAACTGTGATAATATTTCGCATAAAGAGGAAAAATGGATCCATTAGACCGCAATTTTACATGTTTTAATAGTGTAATTGCTGTACATACATCTCTTCCAAGCGTTACTGCTGACGATAAATACGAACAGTATAAGCTGATAATAATTAGATGATAAATAATTTTACTTAAGCCCATTTTATCTGCACTTGGAATTTAAAATTGACATCTCTCTTAATTTCGCAGACCTAAATATTGATCCAAATTTTGCAACGTTCTGCAACGGTGAAAAATTTTAAGCCATGACGTGCAAAATATTAAATCAGAATAAGCTGCAGATAATCAATAATTCGTTTATTCGATTGTTTCTAAAGTTTCGTGATTTGTAACTGGTGACGACGACTTTCTGTTATTCAAATGAACATATTCAAATTTCCATTTTCGGCGATATAAAAGGCTCGACCAAAGTAAATATAAGAAATCGACGAAATAAATGACCGGATTAATCCCTAACTACGAAGAGAAAGCCAAAAGTGCGTACGTATAACTATTCTAGAATCATAGGGTATCAGCATCTTCCGTCGATTATTAGCATTGGCCATTCACCGTGAAATGTATAGTTACTAATACGAAGCATTAATTTTTAGGTTTCCACGGTGTTGGGACTCGATAAGTGTTACAGTGCATCTTAATACAGCACTGTGGGAAACAAAGACAGGATGGAATAAATTGGTTATTTTTTCGGATGTCCGAGCGGAAACAGGTGTTTTATATCGCCCCCACGAAATTTACGGAAGTAAAGCGGAACGGCTGAGTTCCGTGGGAACTGTGTGAGTTTTACCCCGTTGCCCACGCCCACCTACTCCAAGCGGTGCACTAAATTATAGAAGTTACCTATTATTAATTACGAAAATTGACTCGATTTGTCTGAAATTGATTCGATTTGTCTGAAAATTGGAATATTTTTAGCTTGATATTAAATTTTCTGCCCCATTAATTCGCGCTCAAATGGGTGTTTCCCTGTCCCGCGAGAATCTCCAAGAAAAACTTCTTAAGCAACATCTGTGAACTATTATATGAGAATTTATGAGAACGGAAAAGTGCACTTTGCATATATAGCGCTTTTCCTCACTGTTAAAAATTCCCAAGCCTCTTGAGTTACAATGAGTTATGCGAAATTAAACTGTCACTTCTTGATGCGCTGAGTTGACCTAAAAAAATTAACATACGCCAGATTAAACCACTGAAAAAGAAAAAATACGATCAGCAATTTCCACATCTAAAGTGTACTTTGATCTCGTAAGATGCGAAGCCCTTAACACGCAGAAACATTACCGGTTTATCTATTGATGCAATAGTATTTATTTTAATAAAGTAAAAACTATGCGCAACAGAGCTTATATACACCGGAAAATTGCAAGAACCGGAGAATTAAAAGAAGAAGATTTGTTAGGAACAAATTTCTTGGTCCTGACCTACGGTATCAGTACTTCCATATACGTGATTCAAACCTGAATATGGTGGAAATCTGTCCATTACAGAAAAGTTTTACGACAACATGAAATTCAGCTAAAGGTTGGTTTCACTGTGTATATTTTATAACTAGTAAAAATCAGTAGCGTAGCAGCCAATTTTGGTTTTTAATATAGAGGAGAAACGTGTAAAAATGAAAACGGAAGAATATTATTCACCATATTATTCCTACGCTCGTATTTAGTGAAACTTGTCTACAGCGGAATCGCACGGGGTCAAAAAAATATCCGTAATGGACAGGTTTCCGTAATACACAGGTTCGAAATACTGCATAGGGAGTCCTATCCCGTAAGTCAGGAACGAGAAATTTTTCCTTAATGGACAATGGTTTCCGCGATACTGATAGGTATATATTATAGATAGGTTCCGCTGTACACAAGTTTTATTGTATTAAAACTAATATTTTGAGAATTTATTTGCAAACTCTTCATATCTACTACTTTAAACCATAATTACACTATAAAAGCATTCCTTTCCCAATCCGAATACAGCTTATTCACTCACGTTGTACGTGGGTCAGAAAAGTACGCTTATCTGAAATCTACACAGTTTTTGTAAACCTGAAAATCTTTTTTGTCACAGGATTGTCAAACGTTTGCAAATTTATGTACATTTCCTAAGAGGCACGAGGCTAGAAATTCTTCGAGGTCTTCCATATTTACGCGTTTTAGCATCTTTTGCACGAGGGGTCTAGAATTCTACCACCTAGAATGCTATTGTTCGCAAAGCATACGACGACGTCTAATGTCGAATCAAAACTATGTGAAACTTTTCAACGATCAATGAAAAGTCACGATTGCCAATTCTATTTTTACCCGTTTTCTCTGCTTATTCTTCACACGCCTTGAGAACGGACGCACCTGTGTAGCATAGCTGGGTTCGCTCAGTTCGGGGGCAAATAAAAATACAAGAAGAAAGAGTCAATCTTCTTTGAATGAGTTTATTTTAAGGCAACGTAAACGCTACTCGCTACTCTGTTTCAGCTGAAGCACGCTATTTTCCTCGTATATACACGTTTCCTACATATTTAGATTTTTACATTCATACCCCGCAAGCCGCTAGTGGCGCATGGCAGGGGGTGTATCAACACCAAAGATCTAACCTAATCCATCCTGTTTGCATCTGTAATGCTCTGCGGAAAGAACGACCAGAAGTAACGCTTGGTCGTCGCCTCTCGGAGATCGCGCTCGTTGTTTACCGGAATGACTATGCCTTCAGCTTCTTCTAAAAATTCTGAATCGATGAATTTACCGAGAAGCTTCCATCGATAATCTGATCTTCTCACTTGGAGCGAATTCCACCTGAGGGATTTTATCGAAGTTTCCAATGACGGAACGAGCTGCTCTACGTTGGACCATATCTAGATCAGAAAGTAACCCTACTTCATGTGGATCCCATATCGCACAGCAGTATTCGAGACTAGGGCGGATGAGGAAAAAATAAGCATCTTCTTTGACTCTTGCTGGACATCCTCTCCAGGTTCTACTAGTCAATCTCGGCATTCTATTCGCCTTTCCTATAACACCACGAATATGTTCTTTGAACGATAAACTACAGCTGAGTGTAACTCCTAGGCATATATTGTGACGCAAACAAAGGTACAAAGATTATTAGATTCCTACATACCGTTATAATAAATCCTCGAGTGATATTACTTTGCATTGGTTATGCCTCGCCTTGAATATCCATATAGTGTATGGGACCCTGCCTAGAGTTGTATTCGTAAATTAGAAAATATACAGAGAAAGGCAATACGCTTAGTACAGAATTGCAACGACGAATTAGTGAGCGATACTCAATAGCTTCAGGACTCGGGATGGAAATTTTGGATAATAATATTTAATCAAAGCCTTATTTACTTAATAATTTCCAGGAAAGTACGTTCTTAAAATACGTTAGCGATATCTTGCGTCCTACTTGTTACATAGGCCATTCTGTCACTGCGAATAAGAAATCAAGAATTATACGCCAAAACTAGTCGCATAGAGAAATCACTCTTTTCGCTAACGATACACTAAGGTAATTTGCTAGGGAAATAGAGTCACGTCCAAGAACCCGTCACACGCCGAAAGATGGGTTGCAGGGTACTACATATGTAGAAATAGATACTTTCGTTAAGTTGCAAGCGCCATTCGCTTCAGACACATCTATTCACGTCACGACACATTTTTATTTTTCAAACTGCAAACGCATCACGTAAACGAAATTTAAAACCCCACCTTTTCCTTATTCGCCCCTCTCCTTAGGACCAATCACATTCTCCTCAAACAGCATCTTATTCCTTCTGCTTTTAATAACCCTCTCCAAATGTCCAAACCTACGTAAAATCCCCTTTTACATCGATCGGTCGTTCTTAACGTAGGTGAAAAACACTTATATGCACATATATGTACGCCCTTGTAATTTGCTCAGGATGGAAGCGGAATGACTCATTTCTCAAGCACGAAAGGGAACTCCTTTAAAGATACCAAAAGCATTATGAAGAATGATTCACTCCGGTTATGGCTGCGTGCAATTATATATACGGCAAACGGTTTGAGGGCCAATATGCTAGACATGTGCGACATACGTTAAATTTATAATAATAATAATAAATCGACTTTATTTCAGGGCGAGATTGAGACTAGTAAGTCTCTTCTTACATCTAACCCTATCTTATTTAATAATTATCTTATTTAATTTACTGTGGTTAAAATGTGAATAAAACAAACAGATACTGATTATTTGCAGATATCGTCATGAAATGGTGCGCCTCTTCATAAAATAATCCTCTTAGGGAAAATCAATGCAACTGGGGTAATTAAACTCGGATTTTCATGAGCAAAAATAACATCAGACTTCGTAAAATTCAGGGCAACAAAAAAGACGAGGATTTGCTCTCTTACGCCACTATTTACATAAGAGATGCATATTAGGAGTTTTTCGGAAAATAAAGGTAAATATAGCAAAGGAGAAAGCCCTCCAAATGTCCCAACAAATGCAAATTATTTCCGTAAATCACACAAGAACTGTTGGAAAACCATTTGAGACAGTCTCTCAAGAAGCACTCCTTGGCCTGCTACTTGAATATGAAGGAAATATTCGTCATCGACTAGGAAAAGCTACATAAAAACGTTAATTTTAATTATTGGCTATGTATGTTAATATTCTATGCTTGGAAAATTTTCTCACTGACAGTGACGATCTTCTGTTCAGTCCGAGGTTAAAAATTCATGATTGTTAATAGTTCAAACTCCAGACACCAGCATGCAATAACTCATATACAAAATTCACGCTTATTGTGCGTAGCAGTGAGAGTAAAGATAAGTAGGGAAGCACATGAGTGGATCTAAATTAGGGATTTAGTGGTTATAAACTGTTATTGACCCATTTATCGACAACTATGGTAGTAACTTAAGTGCCGTTATGATTGTTAAATAACTAGTGCCAAATTATATGCCTATTACTTTGTATCTATTGTTTGTACTAATTATCTTGTATGTGTTTCCTGGTTTGTTTGGACATATAGATTCATTTTTCAAGAATTTAAGTTATTTGTAGTCAATTGTTTTTGGTCATTAGTGAAATATTAATAGCATATAATATCTCCAGGGGTTAGGCGGAAGAGAGGTCATTTTTGCCTAACCTCACCGTAAGAGTAAAGTTGTAGTATTGCTAAAATTTCTTCGACAACTAAGATCATTTCGCACATATAGGCCCCCACCGGGAATCGAACCCGGGACCGCTTCCACCAACAGCGAACACGCAACCCGTTGGCTATCCGGGAGCTCAAGGGTAAAATAATAATAGTAATAACTGGGTAATGATAGATGAATTATAAAGGAGATCTTATCAAACTTTCGTCCGACAGCACGAATCAAATTTATTCTTCAATGTGCCAGCAATGTTTTGTCACATGCTACGGAGCGTAGCTCATGAGTATTATTTTAAAACTGATTTTCCATGAATTTATTTTGCAGATATATATTTAACAAAACTGGTCGCATACAGAATCACTGCAAAATCAGAAAATTGAACAATATTGACATAAATGAACAAAGTGTTAATGCAAGAAAAACTGCTAAACGAGAGGCGTGCTTCCTTTCAACCCCTCTTAACAAGAAACAGTTGCTCATTTTCAGCGACGCTCCCCAGAGCTTCAGCTGCAAAACGATGATTTTTGACTATAAAACGTGCACCAAAGAGGAAGTGGACCCCTGGGGTTTTACCGGTGCCCGGAGGGTCGGTGGGTTACCCTCCCCATTGTTTGACCCGTTGAGCAGGTCAACTTTCCCTGAGGGGCTCACAAAACCCTGCTTAGGGTCTCCCATTTCAGTTACGCCCTTTCCAGTTTGGGACACAGATCCCTATCCGAGGATTCCGGTTTCCGTAACCTGCATTTAACACAGAACTCCTTTCAGAGTGGAAACAGTGGCTGATTAGAGCCAGACCCAGACTGGACGATTTCGCAAGTCTTAAGGCTGTTAAGGTGCTTTGGTCGCGACTTTCCAATGCTTAGGCGCCCGAGCGTTTTTCGTGTTTTTACCCAAAATGGAGATCCTTTCGCTAGCACGCGGTTATTGGATTTTTGTGGTGAAAAAAGTGAGTCACACGCATTCCTCGTTATTTGCATTCCTTGTCACGCCTAAATGCTTCGGCTGGTGGTGGAATTTTTCGTTTATAAGGCTTCCGCAATGTCCCACTTCGTCCCATCTTCCGCCGCTTTCCCCGGCATTATCCAGACTTCGCAACGGAAAGCTTGGGCGGATGTTTCTAAATCGATTCTACTTCTGCACGGTGTGCTTCGTTCTCGATAGCTTTCGATGCGGCGACTTAATGGGCGTTGCAGCGGCGAAACTGATACATACTTGAAAAAAATGTTCAGATCGTTTATCATTTAAACGAATTAACGCTGGGAAGGATTCCGGCACGCGACCTCGGTTGTGGATGGTGGCCACGCTAACCAATACACGAGGACATATTAAATGGAATAAAGATGGGCTTTTGAGATAGGGAACTTGTGTTGACAGAGGGAATTCAATTACGTACCCGAGTTTACGAAAGCGTGAAGATTGGGCAACAACGAAGTAGGACTGAAATGATTAATTCGACTGAGTTGAAAAGAGCGATCCTCGCGAGCATGAGGTTAATTGCTAGAATATTCCTTAAGTGGCTTAGCCTCCACGTGAACTATTTCTGCGAAGGACCGCTACGAGCTCATGAGCTAAATTAACACAGAAATTACTGGTCTAAAAATGACAACGCGGGGGAAATTTTGCTCCAGAAGGCAATCTCAAAAATTTCGGCCACATTTTTAAGCTCAGCAAAGTAACGATGATAATCCTTCAGCGACATTCAAGAGATTTACAATTATCACCACAACCACAATCCTTAACCTTTCTTACGAAACAAACGGTAAAAACAACGGGGTGTCTTAAGAGTGATCACAGGCAGAATTTTTAATAAATTAAATTTATTAATGATATTTTATTTTGTTTGGATATT
>KZ309304.1:0-15781 GCA_000376725.2 Ladona fulva | reverse complement strand
GAATGTGTACTGTCTGCGGGAGGTTTTTGGAGGGGTTTTCCTCCCGTCTTTGGGCGAATGCCGGACAGTTAGTACATTGTTTTTGCACCCCCTCAACCGTTGCCACCGGGTCCCACGACCTAATCGCGACGGGTAATTCTTAAATAAATAAATAAATAAATAATAATGAAAATATATTTTTCTTGATATACAAAACCTAATTGATTTATATTGCAAATATTTCTTTGAATGCTCAAATCTCGAACTGTTTCCAAATTCAAGTAAGAGTAAAAAAATGTCAAAAATCCACAATAGAAAATTTAAAGATATCATTATTATTTCTTTCATTCTAAAATATATCTGCTCATTAATTCTTCTTTTGATTGCTCGACATTCTCTCCCTCACCCCAAACGAGTTCCATAAGGGTGACCGCTAGCTATTTGCGAAAACTTTCGTTTCAAAGCTTCGAAACCTAAGGCATCAATGACTTTGATAAGCGAAAAAATTGCCCTATGCGTTTCATGTGATCTTTCCATACAAAGATCACAAAATAGCTTTCTGCCGGGAGAATGGAATGTCTGAAGAGATGCGAAAGACGCAGAGGTGAATGCACACTTATGTTTAAGCCCTGAGAAACTGCAAATCCCTTAAGGTAAAAGAAAAGAGGTTCCTCAAAGAAGCCTCTTTATGAAAGTTCGACAAAAACCGGCACTGATCTGGATCATACAAGTGCAAGAATTTTTAATGCCCCAAAAGAAGCTTATACTTAGTTCTTTCCACTCGAAAAAAATACCCATTATTATCTTCCTATAGTGAAAGCTTTCCCTGAAGTACTTGCTTACCGCAAAAACTCGATGATTTTTACTTCGAATTGCTAACCAAACTATGATAACCCACCGTCTAAGTATATATTCCTCTTTATCTATAGTATTTCTCAATTCCCCTAGCAAATCGTTGGACAGGTAAAGTGGGGGGCGTTGACAGCAAAAACAGACTTACATTCACAATTAATCCAAAATCAGAAAAATATGATTATCCGGGACTGGAACCCGGGGTCTTAACGTTGCAAGGATAGCTCAGTGCTTCCCAATCGATGTTCCGCGACACACTGGTGTGCCGCAAGAGACCGGAAGCTTGTCAATAATTTCTGTGATATGTGTATCAATGGATGTTATAATAAAACATTAACACTCTATTCTAAAAATAACGTTCTATTCTTGATCAATCGGGAATCGGAATAACTAAAAAACAGAAAAAGTGCAAATCCAAACCTCTTCTTTACGACAATTTCGGTGATTGGTAACACGCAGTAACATTTCATAGCGATTGAAATATATTTATAGTGCAAAAGATATAGTTTCTAACTTCAAATTCTGGCTTGACGTTTGGCGCCCTTGCTTATTTATCCTACCTCAAGATGTTGGTAGGAGTCTTGGTGAGCCGCGACGACCGAGATAATATTGGTGCACCGCAGACGTCATAACATTGGGAAGCACTGGCCCAGCTAGCCATTCCGCCACCGAGATCGGCAAATACAGCTTTTAACCAGACAAGTCACTACAGAGAGCTTTTAACAAATGCGTTAAGTACACAGAAAACCTCTAATATAAGAATGATTCATGGGAATGAAAATCCATCAATGTTAACCGAATTTTGTACGACTCCAGGGCCAGGAGTCTATAGTACGGTCAAAACCATTCACGCGACGAAAATCAAACGGAAATTTTACATCTTACAAAAGAAAGGGCATTTCGGCTCCAGTAGCTACAGATTCGCATCAGCTGTCACGAAAATCGCTTTATTGTTTGGACAAAGGGCTGACAGACAAGCGTAACGAAGAAGCCGCCACTCCGTTTTCGATTCCGGAAAACGAATTTGAAATAAGGGAACCAAAGTTGGCAACTGTCTTCCGCACTGTCTGGTCACCTAAATTTTATACACGTAGCCTACAAATGTGTAGGCTACGTGTATAAACCCACCTATGTGTCACTTTTTTGAGAATTACTATTTAATTGTCTATACAATTGCATATTCAGGTTTGAATTCGGAAGCTTTTGACTGCGAACGGTTCCCTTCGGTAAAGGTACTTGTTGATAAATAAATTTCCCTGAATTAGATGTCATTTCAGTCAGTCTGAGACATTTCTACTTACACCGTAATCTGTATTAAGATTTCTTTGATAAAACTGAGAAGAAACAATAACTGAAAGATAAATGAGTTTTCGTAAGATGAGGTAAAAGATGTCACAAAAGGTTCGCGTAAGAAATTCACATTGAAAAATCAACATCTTGACGCTTGTTTTGCCAGTTGCTGCATTTATTTTTTCTATCTTTACTCGTTTGGTTTACAATTCAGGTATATAGAAATCATTCAAAGTAATAGCTTTTAACTTAATAAAATGACTTTTTAATAACAATTCCCAGTTATACTTGATGAGCAACTTGATTGGATAAAGGCTAAAGGCATCAGACAGTGCCTCCAAGATAAACAAACTTGCGTCTTTTTCTTATTGATACAACGTGATTGGTAAAAGAAACGCTGCATCTTCCGCAAACATATATTATTAAGGTTTTATTTCCATTTTCTAATCAACCGCCCATGAAAAGTAAGCGTGAGCCGATAAATCAATGCTTGACGAAGATTTTGCCGTCCTACGATGCTGCTCGAAAGATAAACCCTACCTAACATCTAGGTGGTCTTCCATATTAAGCATTTCCCGCCGTAATACTGGGCTTAGTGATGCACGAAATAGATATAGAGGGTAGGAAGCCAACAGGAAGATGACCTCTGACATAACATCAATTCAGATTTAAAAGTCATAAATATTCCGTCATGGGTTTGAAACGGGAGGAAATTTGAACGCCGAAGATTGGGGGTGGAAGCAGATGCCTCGCGTGTCTTATCATAACCGAAATAAAAAAATAAGCATCTTCTCGCTGAGGCGGAAGAGAAGTTAGACCATCTGAGATCTCTACGGTGATAAACAGCTGAGGGAGGGCTCGGTTACTAAAATATCGATTCACCTTTCTTAAAAAAGTACCAATTATCAAATTACGTAAATCTGAATGGGTTAAAGATTATATTTAACACTTCGAGAAGACTCGAAACGGTGCCCTTAGTTTAAACAGTCCTTTCGCGTAAATAAAAATAAATATACAAATAGAAAGAAACGATTGTATATTATATTCCATGTGTAAATATGTTGACGATCTTGGGCTGCGATTCCCAACCGCGTCATACTGATATATTTCTTGATAAACCCTGCTCTTTTTTAGATTTCCGAATTTTGGAATTTACACAAACTGCACGCAGAAAATTCCAGTGATTCAATTTTCGACGGAGTACGGAATAGGGGGACAAAAAATTTTTATTGCAAGCACAGCGATTTTCTTATTGATTGATATTAGTCACAACAACAAAGCATTCCCCGAAGCTCGGTTCGAAACATAAAGAGTATCACGGAGGAATAAAACTTGAAGAGAAATTCCTTATAACTACAACGCGATGAAAGCGAAAAGAGCCTCCAATGAATCTCAAGAACTTTTTGACATTTCTCCCAAGATGGACCGAAATAAGTCCTTCTGGTCAACATCGCCGAAGACAGCCGGGGCAGATCCCAAGAGGAGCCCACTCCAGCGACGCAACAAACGGATTCACCAACCGCCATCCGAGACCTTCGGAGAACAACCGCAACGCTCAAGACAGCTACGCCAGCGCCCCTAGCTCAAGTTATCCTTTCATCCCAGCTACGAAGCGTACGGATTAATAAATTGTCATCGCGCTGTAGCTGGAGTGAGTTTGACCTTGTAGGACTACTACTCCACCTTCAGCGCGTGGGGCGCGAGGAGGCAGGTACGGGGACGTGAGAGGGGCACCAAGAGGGGAAGGAAGTGGAGGGAGAGGAGGAGGGCGTGGCAGCAGTTCACTCACCTCGTTGGGCTCGGATAGTTCGAAGAGGTCGAGTCTGTTAGCGTTCCATTGGGCGATCACGTGCCTCAGGGCCTCCCTCTCCTGCACCCTCGCCTTGGTTGCTTCGGCGGCTGCAGTGGTGACCGGCGGCGGCGGTGGCGGGTGGTGCATCGGAGGCGGAGGAGGCGATGTCGCGGGATTGGCCATCGTCAGCGGCCTCTGCCCTTCACTGCCACCTCATATACGCCTTTCACTTTCGACGGTTCCCTAAAAAGTAAACGGACGTTTACGTTAGCCGTGCTTGAGATAGCTGTCCCAGTGACGCCCCGCGGAGATGTCTGGGGCGGATTGCGCCTCGCCGACTCTCGCGCGATTACGGTGCGATTTTGTTTGCGCCGAATCCGCGGTTTTTGACCCGATCAACTCGGGCGGGATAGCAATAAGCGATGAGTGGCGTAACGATAGATTCCGCAGTCATGCGATCCCGGCTGCCGGAAAAGGGGAATCTCCGAATACTGGCGTTGAAATTTCCGTTGAATTGCCAAAAATTTTGATGATTTTTTCCAATCGAAATATTGCGATGGCTCATTTGATAACTCGGTAAGTGACAAATTCTATAGTATGACTAATTCCTTATAGAAAATGTTCAAGCTTGAATAGTAGCAAATCTGTCATTGGTGAAAACGTTTTAAAGTGGAATTAATCAAAGAAAGTTGTCTTGTGCACTTTCAATTTTAAAGCGCCTTCAACCATGCTCATGGTAGAGGCCTATTGGGTAGCTTTCGCTAGTCAAAATTTCCTTTTCTTATGTGATATATCTTATAAATTTTCTTTTCTTTCCTTTCCAAAAAAAGCTGAAATAATAACAGAGAAATAGCATGAAGGAACAAGCCAAACCTCCAAATCCTTCTTAAGTATACGAACGTTTACTAAATATCCAACAACAGTCCATTATATTTATAGAGCTGAAAATAAAACAGGATTTGTTCAAGAAACTAAGCGATACTATCCGTCTGTTAATAATTAACAAGTCTACGCATTATCGTAAATCCTATGTATTTGATGAATAGAGTATACAATAAGTCTCGTTATCAGTCAATAAACCATTTAAAATTTATTTCTTAAATGAATGTACAACTGTAATCGGTTAGGGAATGATTAGTCAAGTTCAGTATACTCAAAATACGGCTGATAAAAATAATAAACAGATCGTCACGAGATCATTTCAAATGTATTAAGAACATCATTTCACAGCTTAACACTCCCAAATGACTCGGTTAAATAAGGAGTGATTAAGACTCTTTGGCCTTGGCAAGTTGGCTGTTAGAATGCTGTCTGCGATTAATATGTAAGAGGATACAAAAAGCAACCTCCAGACTATAAAAATAGATAAAAACACGTAGAACAAAAGCATACGGAAAAACTGCTCCCACGCCATTTCTCATGGAAGGCAGGAGATTAGCCAAGCCAACCTTAACATTGAATTTTCAATGCCTATGGGAAAAGTAACCCATTGGTATCAAATGTTACCATCACTGGAAGTGAACCATTCACTTTCAGACATACGATGCGGGTGAAATGATATACACTATGTGCGTTGCTGGTGCAAGTGCATCAACAGCAGTCGCTTTCGAGACTTCGATGTTTTTTACGGAATAAATATAGGTTTAACCCAGGGGTGCCTAAGGTTCTAAGTACCCCGCATCGGGGTTCTACCCCTACGGGCCGCATCTATTCCGATAAAGATTTGGCGGAGCGTAGATGATGTAGCTTGCTGTAGTTTGAAAGTACGACAAATTCGTCAAAAATAGTTGTCTTTATTCCTCTATGGTCAATTACAATGGTACGTAAAATGAGTGTAGTGGTTCACCTTTACAGGCTTTATACCAAACAGTCTTTAAAATTTCAGGAAAGATCTTCAATAAAGATTAAAGGAATCTGTAATAATAATAATAAAACGACTTCATTTCAGGGCGAGATTGAGACTAGTCTCTTCTTACTATACATTTAACCCTAGAAAATCGTCAGTTTTATTGTACGGTTATCTGTAATTTTGTACAGTTTTTTGTCATTATAAGGCATATTCCAATCATAATTAATATTTCTTCCAGGCAAGTTAGTAACATTTGGGATAGAAAATTGCACGAACCAATCACGAAAGAACTAGCTTCTAGGTCGTTAAGAACCCGTCCACGGGCTACAGGTTGGATATCTGTTCTAATAGCAATGATAGTCGCAAATTACACATGATTTCGATTTGCCTTACCGGTGAAAAAAATACAATAGAAATTGGCTTTTCGACGTTCAACCACTGACAGATCTAAGAAGTTGAAGCACGACGAAAATTACGGACTCATTCACTCAAAATTAAGTTTAGATATACATTGACTCGGCTTTGAGTCGTAAAAATATGCTAGCAGTTACTTTACCAGCTTATAATTTCTTATGGTAAAAAATGCAAATTTCTTAAGCCAAGAATGCACGCGATACATGTGCGTTCACAATCGATAAGAAAGGAGTTTATTTCTGGGTATAAGAGTATTTCAATCTAGCATGAATTGGTGTTGCAGCCGTCAGTATCCACCAATGAGTTGCAACCGATATAATTGAGGAGTTTACCATTGAGATACATACCCTTACATCAAACATAGGAAGAAATTATTAATTAAGCTGCTTCAAAATAATTGTTTGTTAATATATTTGAATTTGATAACAGATTAATAATGCTTGTGAACAGAGCAGGGATCCCGTCGCGAAAGAAGTTCGGGGCTGAGCGAGAAATTGAAATAAGCATATTAAAAAATACCTCATTATCAGATTAAGGAAAGGTGTAACAACTTAACCTTGGAGTAAAAATATGCCTACATGAAATGAGTTTAATAAAAACAAACATTTGCAACATCCTAGAAACCCATAGAGAAAGTTAATTAAGACATTCGGAGGACTGCATAAGCCATATTAAGCTCTGAATTCATTGGAAGAAATGAGGATGTTGTCTGTCGAAACCATACGGTCTTACCTAGGAAATGAATTCTGAAAAGAATTGGAAGAAAAAAAATCGATGAAGAATATAGAGTGCAGTGTAATAATTATTAAGAAAATTAAACCTACTATGACTGTAGATAACCGTAAACTATAGAATAGTAACGAAAAGGAAATGCGAGTCTGCAATTCTTTTTACGCATTAACTGTTTCAAAATTAAGAGAAATGACGCACGACCTTATGTAAGTAAACGAAGCCTTTCATTTTGAATTTTTTCCGCAGCAGTTACGAGATGCAAAGGCAATTACCAGCACGAAGAAATACTAAGTGAACGATGTTATATCATCCGTTCGCTAAATTAATCACAACTTCACAAGTTCTAACACGAAAATTGGAAACCATGCCTTTTTTTGTTTTTCTATACTAAATAATCGATGAGGAATAATATGCACGATTTACTTGTATCCTAGTTAATGAATGTCAGGTAAAAGTTTAAGAAAAGACCGTAATTTGATCAGTTATTAAGAATCCATCTATAATCCTTCCATTGCCAGCATAAGAGTCACTCGTACCAAAGGGATTACCTAAGTCTAAATTTAATTTGCTAACAGGAGTTGATAAATTCAGATTTGAATTACGATTAATAAAAGAAGAAACATGTAGATCTGAGGATATGAATTAGTGTTCCGTTTCAAGGGAATTCAATGCGATGAAAATACGGACACATAACTTGACTAGGAAGACACTCAGAAAAATTGTACTTTTCCACAGAAATATATATTAAACAAATAATAAATAACACTCGACCGATTTCGACGATTTATCGCCATCATCTAGTAAACCATCGAAACCGGTCGTGTTATTTATTTAATAAATATTTCTGTGGAAAAGTAACATATTTCTAAGCGTCTTCATATTATGGATATCCACAATACTTTGCCTGAATCTGTGAAGCATAACAGACTAATTGTAACACAACTGCAATAACAAATTGGAACTGCAATGCAGTGACACTCAAGGATGATTCGTATCGGAGTCAGTTTCATTACACGAAATCCATTTCCCAGGAGAACCCAAATCCTAAGATTCATATTAACACTTCCGGAAACAACTCAAATTTTAAGTAAAACTGGATCGCATCCGATAAACTTCGGTAATTCCGGACATTTTTGCGTATTTTTAAACTTTTATAAACTCAATCTCGTACATTATAATGAAAAATTATGAAAAAATATTTCCTAACAAAAGATATCAACTTATAGAACTAGTAGAAGGGAAACTTGTATAACTCCTTTCCTTTAAATCAGTATAACTCCTTTCTTTTACAGTTAATATTCAAGACCCAGATCGACTTCGAACGGAAGTTACCGGCGTTGGAATTGCACTAGCAATCACTTGCCGTTTCACCTACTCTGGTTGAACGGATATAATTAATTTGATAAAAAACTGCGGTTCTGGCAGTCGATTTCTACACGATAGAGAAGTGCATTTCAACCATGGACGTATCCCGTTACGTTTTGATTCATCAAAACCAGATCACACCTATTCCGCAGCTCCATCCATTTCATTTTTACGAACTCTTAAAAAAATCGTGACGGTAGAATTAACAGAGAGGCGAATTTTCATTACTGGGGCAATGTTGACAGATTACCCGTTATGCATTCGTGCGAATTAACGGAGAATGTTCGAACTTCGGGCTGATCCGCAAACGTCTCCCATTTGATTAATAACGTTCTCGTATTAACTACTCCCGTACAATTACCAATATGTTGAGATAACGGTCTGAGTCATCGTACCAGAATCTTCCCTAAACGGAGAATCTTTCAGGAAACTCGTTCTGTAATTATGAAAATATACCATCGGGAAATCATAACCACTTTCAATCGCTTTTTATATTAATTGCAGAGAACTTCTCTCATGCGTGTGATTCAAGCAACAGTTTTATTCTTTTCAATAGCGAATTTCAGGTAATAGTATTGAATTAGACAATTCGAAACAAAAAGCTGAGAGATTCACTTTCTACTTTTTTCCTCAAACCTAAATAGATCGTAAAACAAAGCAGTTGAGAGTATTTCAAACACGAAATTAACAGTCTTATTGTAAAAGTCCTGCTATCATATCTGGATGAATGAATTATTTACCATTTGTCTTTTGGTACAGGATAGAGAAATGGATCATTTATTTACTTTTCTCCCAATCTTGTTTATGGCTGTGATAATATGAAAGCTTCTGAAGTATGAGTTATGCTGAATAATAACTTTAACCCTTTGACTGCGCAAAATTTCGAAATTATTCCTATCACATGCATAAAACTTGTTCATTAGATTAGCTGATTTTTTAGTTTTAATTGAACCATTTGTCATTTAAGTGATGTGAAAATTATTTCTTTACTCCCATATTCTTATGGCTTACCTATACATAATGTGCATGTGAACAAGACCATATTTCACGAAAAATCGTCAATAGACGATGGGAGCAGTTAACACATTACCTCCTCCATGCGGATACCTCCATTTTCAGTACATTTATCACTCCAACGGTGGAGTGATCCGCAGTAAACGTGTTAAAGGGTTAATTAAGGTTTCTCCTTATGCAATGTTCCGAAAAATGTTACTCATAGAGTCACTGTGTTTCACTAACGTGGCCTTGTTCTGCTCATAGCATTCTGGCTCAGCGACAAAATCTAGGGCAAACTACCTCACTCCTCATCTTGCCTAGTAAACCTCATTTCCCTCTTCTAACTCTACGTAACTGATGGTCACGGGGATGAGGTCCAAACCGGCCTTCGGGCTGCATACTTTACAGACAGACTGTAAAACACCTTCCAATGGAAGGACCATCAAAATAATGGCAGGTGCTTTACAATAACAGGATTTAAGCAACCCTGAATCCGACTAAGATATTACAGATAAAATAAAGATAAAAGATGAATAGATACACAAAAATGAATAGAATCTACATTCTCCTTCATTTCGCTAAAGATAGAGAGCCGAAATGTGACTTAACCGCAAACACATCCAAACGAAACGTCCTAAGTAGTAAAAATAGCGCATGAATTTCTTGTTTACCTGCTCGTTACGCTATGCGACGGTGAAATTTAAGTCTCACGCTCTTCTAAAAATATCTAAGAAACAATCGTTTGAGCGTGGATAACTCACGAGGTCACTCCCTTGTTCTAGAGCGCCATATGTTTTCACGATAAAAAGAACATCGTACGGACCTGAAATTCCAATTTTCGCCTTGCTCAGGAACTTAAAACATCAATTATCATGCTGATGACGAGCCCGAAAGCGATGCTAATTATTTCTGTTCCTTTCCATTTAAGTCCGTGTGAAGTATCAGATAGCGAACGGTATAGCTCAATTAACGCCTTTTGTCTTTCTTCAAACCAATCCATCTTCCGTAAAATCAAAAAAAAAAAAACTAACCTAAACACAGGATATACGCTAACAGAAATTGTTTATCTAATGAATCTGAACTAAATCTATCACCACCGCCTATAAAAAAATTCAGGGAACTGAGGATGAAAAGAATATGTATAACAGAATAGAAAATCGTTTAAATTCTTTTCTAGCCTCTAAATTTCATTTTCAGCAGTATTTATAGCTTATTGTAACATTTTCAATCAAGAAAGATACTTTAGAGAAGAAAACGGTAGTGATTACCACCATCACTTCGACCCGAGAGTGTGACTGCCTTTAAAATGACCCCAAAAAAATCATGTTTGAATAAACCTTGCATTTTTGACAACCAAAACCAGAATAAAGAAAAATTAAACATCTAAACCAATAAACCAGGATCTTACTATAAGTGAAACGTAAAATTGGCTTCATGGATTATTCTGATTCAATTAAGTTCTTATAAGTAATTCTATTTTTCATCGCATTTATAAATCGCAATATAAACATTTTGTTTCGTCGTATACAATTAAAACTTTGAATTTGAAGTTCCATAAAAAGTTTATGAGGTATATTTTAAAGACGCATCTCACGTATTCCGTGACTTTAACGTAAAAGACGTACTTGTCACGTATAAATAAAATATAAGCGAGAGTAAATGGATTTACAATTTGAATAAAAGGTATTAAATGACGCCATTTTCCCACAAGTTACTAGAAAGATTACACAGCTACTATTAAGTGGAACAAAGGAAAAACACTTGATACAAAGGTCGTCTATGCAATAGCATAAATCGTATGATATCGCATCAACTTAATGCGATCATCCGGTATCAGAAATAACTAGCAATAGAGAATTATTACGTCATCAATGTCGATATGGTTCTGTCACCTGTAAGTTGCACAACTAAAGACGTAAGGATACGTAAATATGGAACAGCAGTAGAAGGGTGCGGCAATCATACTCGAGTTAGTATTCTCTCTTCAATTGGAACATTACAGCTAACTGAATGTACGCGGACTAATAGTGATATTAATCCCAAATGGCAAGGGTAAGAATTGGACCTAGAAATGAAAACTGTAAAATTGTAAATTAAATAACACCAAACCCCGTATACCTTGCCAAAGAACTTGATCACACTGATATCATTCCCACGATGAATTTGAAAATATTTTTTATCACGCCTGGTAACCAGATGTTACAACTATTTGCATATTCGAATCAATACTCTCAGAGGTAAGAAGATTCCAAACCTCGGGTTGGATGAATACCTAAATCCGAACTCAGCTCAATAAAGGAATGGCTAACCTAATTTGACGCTCCACTTTACACAGTCGCGTGGAAACGCTCGAGCAATTTTGCAACAAAATCAAATTCATCGAATGAGCGGAATGATTCATCCGTGACTGAACGTCCCTGACCAGTATCCCCATGCAAATCCTCCGAGGTCCGTAGTAAGTGTCCGAGAAACATACGAGATACAAGCATATTTAATGGTATTGATGAAGGTCTCATCTACCAACCAACCTTGCGCGTTTATAGAAACATTATCAATCTTTAGGAATAAATAATCATGGTTGGAGAGAGGCGCTTTCTCCCGGAGGCCCACCCCCGGAGGCTTTCTGACACAGTCATTGAAGAATGAACAGAAATAAGCAGAAAAAGAAAGAAAGTCTACGGATTTACGAATGAAGGGCGATCGTCGACCTTAAACGTCAAGATCTGATGGCTTACTCAGCACAGAGATTCTCCCAAGGGCGGCCAAGGAGGCCACATGCGGTCACGAGCGCGGTAAATTCGGCCTCTCGTATAACATTCACTGCTTGAAAAATTCGGATGAAATCCTATGACTAGTACTTATATCAGGTTACAATGAGGGTAATGATTCCGAATCCTTTTAAATGAAATTATCACGATGATTTATTCTCAACGACTCCTTTGCACTAGTTATTTACAACAAAAGCAACCATTCCAGCCAAAATTGCTGGAATATCGGTCAAGAACAGTTCTATGGATTATATGGCAGCTGTTTAGATGTATCAGTGTTTGTATCTTTGCATTCAACACTTATTAATACTATATGTAAACATGGAATAGGTTCAAAAAATAATTTCAAGTAAAACATTCACTTGGAATGGGAATTAAATACGAATGTTTATGAAAATGAACTTTAAATTAATGTCGCTCGTATAAAAGATAAACTCATTGTATTTATATTAAAAAGGAGCGAACAATATCACAAGACAGGAGTGACTTTTTTATTGGGCTACCGGATAGCCAAGTGGGCAACGCGTTCGACTTCAGTGAAACGGTCCCGGGTTCGATTAATAATACTAATATCTTATTAGTCGAAAAAGCCATACAAAAAATATAAAATGACCATGTCAAAAGAAAAAACACGTATTACATTAAATACATCAAAAAACGCCCTAATAGAATGGAATGGATTTCTGAAAAGCTGAGGTGAAACAAAAGATTTAAATCAATTGGTTCAGCTTGTAAATTATTATTTACATTTCGGTGGGATCTACGTGCAAAATGGCCTTAGTTGACAAAGTACTCTTAACAATACTACTTATTTATTAGTCACTGTGGCGTCCTCTTTCAACGCTTAAGTAAAACCATAATAAGAAGATACTACCGCACGGAAGATAGGTTCATGTTGTAGAGGTAAGTATAGGGTATTACTGATTCTACTGAGATTTTCATTGTGCGCATGATGGGTCAATATCATTAATATTTCATACAGGTTTACAGATATCTGTCGCGGCACTTTTTCATGGGATAATAATAAAAGGATACTGACAGCGAGCAAAATATATCTCGTGATGTAGTCAGGCCTAGACTATTTCAAAACGTTCGTGAAGACAGTACGGGGAGCATGGACGAACTTGGAGGAAGTGTCCATAAGAGAAGTGCGGCTGGCGCGCGAAGAATATTTGATTAACAGTAACCGTACCTGGCGAGGAAGTGGAGTAAGCACGTTTGGCTGACGATGCTGAGGTCGAACACTACATGGAAGCTTGTGTTTGAGTGCCGGTGTGGAAGTGGGCTGTAATTTACATTCAGAGTATACACAAGCTAACAACGTATCGCACTCCTTTTGGAGCGGAGACCCGCTGATAACTTGAAAGACAAGCCGCGCGCTGAAGAGCAACGGACGACTTACACAGCAATGCAATTGACGAAAATCATTACAAGGGCATATGACATCCTTGCATATACATGATAAAAATAACAATATATAAACATGTGGCTGTTATCAAACAATAGGGCTTTCGATGCCTCACGTATGCAGGAATTTTTTCGACGAACGAAGTTTACGTTCGTAGGTCGATTTACGTCTTCGTGGGTGAACAAATACGATTGTTTGCACCAAAAGATCAATGTGACGACTATAGGACATTTGATATAATCTACCATCGCTGGCAAGACTCGGTGGAAAGATATAATGCACTAATAGAAAAAATATGGTAATTTTCACGTAAGACATCATTCAACGAACTGTTTCGGCTGAAATGGCCTGATGATGTTATTTTAGCCGAAGCCGGCCGTAAAATTATATTTTACGTGGAAATTACAAAGTTTTCTTCCTTTAAGGACAGTGGTACTTTCCAATGCCGCTTAACCGTAAAAGAATGCGATAGAATTGGTTGTGTTTGAACATATTTTACATTTATCTGTAAGAAAACAGCATTTTAGCCAACGAAGACATCGGCTAGCCAAGACGATTCAGGAGTGAAAACGCTAATCATTACATTAAACTAATAACTAGAAACAAAAGAGTGCGAATACATGTTTTTGCAACAATCCGAGTATTTTCGCTGCCAGAAATCGTTTCCAGAACGTTTCGTTAACAAGAAAACACCCTCCCTCAATGACTAATCGCTACTCTCTCGCACTACTGCTAATTAATACACGAAGAATTTATGGGTCTCTGTCATATGGAACGATTATTATTCATTAAGCTCGTTCAAGAGCGGAAAATAGACCCTCTGATAATCTTGCTTTTCCACACAATATACTCTTATTTCGACATCCAATTACTGTCTAAATATAAATTTAAAATTACACTTGACGGTTAGATGACTTGATTTGTACACGAATAGAAAAAGATCTTTAATACGTGTTTGCTAACGTTTTCATCGTGTTTCTGTTGAGGACCCTACCGTCAAAGTGGCCCTGCTACCATATCTTGATGAATGAAATATTTTCTAATCGTCTTCTGGTACAGGATAGAGAAAAATGAACATTTCTCTACTTACGTCTCAGTCTTGTTCATGGCTATGATGATTCTAAAGCTTATGAGGTATGAGTGATGCTGGGTAATTGCATTGATTAAGGTTTCTCCTTATGGAATGCCGCGAAAAGTGTTACTCGTAGAGCCCACTGTGATTCAACTGTAGCACTTAGCACCCTGGCTCAATTAGCAAGGGCAAACTACCTCACCCCTCATCTTGCCTCATTTCCCTCTCTAAGCTCTTCGTATAGAATGGAGAGGGCATGAGGTCCCAATCGTTCTTCGGGCTAAATACTTTACAGACCATCCATGTCTGTGTGACAGGGAAGCAGAAACATGCAATGATGTATACGAATATATTCTTTCATTACGAAATTAGGTATGTTAATTGCAACCCAATCAGTATACGGATGACATTCCGTCTCAGTCACGAAACGCAGATCACATAATTCACACGGAACGTGCTCAGAAGTAATTGGTTCGCAAACAAAGAACTATCGACATCTCTTTCCAAAGCTTACCATCAAGATTTTTAAAGAAACATATATGATTGCCGCAAGCAATTAGTGGATAAGATTTTGCAAACGAATTAAGATTCTGTAAAGAAAGTACGTACTCATCATGTACGTCTGTTGCCTCATCAAAGTTGAATTTATCCACGCATCGTCAACAGCCCTTAGGCTCCTCGAATCCTAATCCCTTCCACCACTAGCTACTAAGAGCATTAGGGATCATACATATAAATAACTATAGACTGCGCAATGAGTCTCGAGTACGAAATACGAAAAAACGTTTCCATGTAGTTCAAGAAATCTATTATTACCCACCCACTAATAAAATCATTCATGAATAACATTCACAAGAAATATCTTTCCATGTGTTGAACAAGTAGAATGCAGAAATTCCACACAAGAGGAAGTGAAAAAATTTTTCTCTTCGATAAATTCTTTTTGTCGTAAATCCTATGAACTGATTGAAACGAGGCTTTATAGAGAATTTAAAATGTTCATATATTTATTTATGCACCCCTTCTGGCAAGGGCAGGCCAATAGGCCTCTCTTACACCTAACCTAATATTAACAAGCTTAAGAAGATTTGCTAATGGTTTTCGATGTTACATGAATAGGGATCACTTTAAATAGTTTATCAATTGTCTTACGTTCCCCTATTAACTTCAGTAACTGAACGTAATTATAAACGAACTATAGCGTAGGAAATAAATAAACGAATCAGAGGATTAGATATAAAAGAGGAACCTATAAATGCTATAC
>KZ309303.1:122587-136641 GCA_000376725.2 Ladona fulva | reverse complement strand
GCTTAGAAATACGTTGAGATCGCTTAGAAATACGTTGAATTAGCTTAGAATACGTTGAGATCGCTAAGAATACGTTAAAATCGCTTAGAATACGTTGTGATCGCTTAGAATACGTTAACATCGCTTAGAAAACGTTGAGATTGCTTAGAAAACGTTTACAGCGATAATTTTATGGATGTAAACAATCCATCCCCTTGACGACCGAAGCAAATAAGTTTGTCTCCATAAGAAATACACGTAGAGTTCACTTTTGTCAATTGCAGGGTTTGTTTCTTTTATCGACTTAAAAAGGAAATAATTGTCCTAGAAATTCGAAATAGGTGTCAAAAGAAAGGAAAAAGATCGTAGATTCTTATTCTAGTCTTGGAATACCGCTTTCGATTCGAAATCACGAGAATTTCGAAGAAATAAACCGAAATTTGGTACCATTTAGCTGTTACTAAGGAAACACTTAAACAATACTCACTGAAAATCGGTCATATTTGCAAACATTTCTCTTCGTTCGACCAATACCGTTTGCTAGGCTTCGTCTATTGTCTTGTGGGCCGATTAGCAGACCCCCCTGTCGATAGAGAGCGAAAGTGTTCGATCGATCGAGTGACGTAATGGGAGATTTCCCTTTCCTATTGACACGGTGACCTCAATTGAGGGTAAAGAACCCCAGCGCGATGGAAAGCAAGGTAACGTTTCGAAACTGCAACTTCGTGAGCGAATAAATACGCGAAATTGCGACAAATTTCGACGTCCGATCGATGGAAACGAAAAAGCGAAACTGTTTTCTAACGTTCGGAGAACATTTCGACGAATTCGCGAATTTGAAATTTCCGATGATTAAATTTTTACGAAATCAAACGAATGGAAAATGCTTTGAAAAACGTTTAGAACGCTCTAAATACGATGATTTCGCTCAGAAATACGTTGAGATCGCTTAGAATACGTTGAGTTAGCTTAGAAATACGTTGGGATTGCTTAGAATACGTTAAAATCGCTTAGAATACGTTAAAATCGCTTAGAATACGTTGATATCGCTTAGAAGTACGTTTTGTTCGCTTAGAAATACGTTGAGATCGCTTAGAACTCGTTGTGACCGCTTAAAATACGTTGACATCGCTTAGAATACGATGAGTTCGCTTAGAATACGTTGAGAACGCTTAGAATATGTTGAGAACGCTTAGAATACGATGAGTTCCCTTAGAATACGTTGAGAACGCTTAGATATGTTGAAATCGCTGAGAAATACGTTGAGATCGCTTAGAATACGTTGAGAAGGCTTAGAATACGATTAGATCGCTTAGAATACGTTGAAAACGCTTAGAATACGTTGAAAACGCTTAGAAAACGTTGAAAACGCTTAGAATACGTTGACCGCTTATATTTCGCTGATATTGCTAAAAGATACGATGAGTTCGCTTAGTAATCGCTCAGAGCGTTGAAAATACGCTGAGATAGCTTAAAATTACGCTTAAAATTCGCTTAAAATGGGTTGAGTTCGCTTAGAAATAAGTTGAGATCGCTTAGAACGCGATGAGTTCGCTTAGAAATACGTTGAGATCGCTCATAACACGTTTATTTCGCTATGCTACGATGCATTTTTGAATCCTACATTCTTTTGTCTATAACAATACATGCATTTGTTTACATTCTGCAATTAAAAAAGTCGATCGATCTGAACCGTTGCCAAGAAAAATGTGCTAACTTCAAAGTCCATTTGCCGGCTTAATTTCAGACCTATGATGTTGAAATTTTGGCATCTTAAAGATAAATACTTATTTATTATTACCAAAAAAATATCGTTTGAATAACTGCAATAATTCTTGAGTAATTAACATTTTTCTCGACCCTGTGCGTCAGCTAACGCCCCTACCTTTCACCCCCGTTTACCGACGAGATTAACCCTTTTTTTCCGTAACAACGACCGGCAAATTCCGGAATATATCAGGCACTAACTCAGCAATGCGTTGTGTTCGCTTCGAGCACGTTAATTGCGCTTAAAATACGCTTAGATCGCCCTGAAATTCGCTTGAAATATGGTGATATCGCTAAGAAATAGAGCCACAACTTTGGACCCGATAAACCGGCACTTTTACCAAAGCTACGGAACTCAAATTCCGGCATTTCATAGCGACAAACGTTATGTTTATTGTCTCAAAATCTCAATTGGGTCGGATCGTAACTTTGCGAGAAATTAAAACTTTTCCAACCAACCCACCGCGGAACGTACCGCAACACCGAAACTTTGCACCCGATTTACCGGCATGTTTACCGCGCGATCGCCTTCAAATTCCGGAACACGTTAGAGACAAGAATAAAGTACAGGTGTGCACAATTTCGTTATAATAGTATCACCGGTTTATGAGTTACAAACACATTTATCCGGAGTTGTACCCAAAAATTACACGAATTTCAATCGCTAATCGTATCCTATGAGACGAAACAATCAACTGACAACAACAATACCTTGTCGTATTGTTCGTCGACCAGTTTCGTATTGTTGTCTACTGCCTTGTTGAACAGTGACGTTGCTAAGGAAGCGACCCAGTTTGCGCGGTGAAATGAAAAGTTGCTGGGTTGAAAGAACTTTTACTGGGTTTGACCATGACTCTAGTTTCACCTCGTCTCAAAAGTGGGCCAATATGGACTGGTACGAAATTCACACGTCCGGTTACATTTTGGCCATTTTGAAGCATTGAATATTGACTTAGAGAGCTGAAACTTTCAGCGTTTGTCAACACTGATTGTAGCTACAATTCGCAGTTATTGGCATCTTTCTAGCTGCGATAGCTTTTGTTTTATAAGCGGGAGAAGTTTGGTCAATATGACACGCTGTAGGTCCCTTCGTTGAGGCGATTTTTGAGGGGTTAAAATCAATATAGAGAAACGAACTTTTTAAAGTTAGTAGTACTCAATATTGACTATTACGTCACCGAGTTTCAAATGTCTAGCTACAATACTTTCTGTTATATGTGCAGAGAAAGTTTGGCCTGTCAGATCCGTAGGTAGGTTCGCTTTTACAGCAAATTTCTGAGTACTTATAATTGACGTACAAAAAAGAAATTTTTGCAGGAAATAGCGCTTAATATTATCTATCCACGGATAGATTTTCATTAATCTAGAAGCGTTAGTGTCTACGCTAGACAGATAGAAAGTTTGCTCCTTCTAAAACCAGGCGTGCGTCTTTTTAACAAAATTAATTTTATTTACCACTGAAAAAAAGAGATAGAAACTTAAAATTTACACCGATTATAGAGAACAGCTTTGTATATCTACCGACAATTTTTTACTATCCTAGATAAAATAGTTCTTCCGCTAGGCTGACATAAGTTACCTGAAATGGATCGGAAAATTTTTCCCCATAAGAAATACACGTTTTTAGAAAAACCGGGATTGTTAACGCTATCGCAGACCATATGTTCTCGTAGACAAAAACCGTCAAATATATACCGAAAATCTCACGGTTTGAGCGAAAACCGGTAAACCGGGAATTCGATTTCGCCGTCCACCGACAAGATGTGATTTTAATCGCATTTTCTGGTTAAACCGAGCTTCAAATCCGGATTTTACGCACATGTGGAATACGCCATTGGGGAATAGATACACCTTATGGTCCCGATTAACAGGAATCGAGCCGGATAAATCTGTAAAAAGCCGGATAATCCGACAAAAGTGCCGGATGAAAGGGAAATTTTTCTCCCAGAGCTTCGCAGCGACTTTCTGTTGGTAGAAATATTTCCTGCGGGTGACCCACATTCCCAGGAGGACGAAAGCCTGGTTCAAACGCCTACAACTGGGTCACGTCTTTTAAAAGGGATAGTAACACTCACTTTCTTCGGCGGAAAACGGTTTCGCTGAAATTCGTAATAACTCGCGAACCGATCATCGGAACGGCACCGAATTTCGCACACGGAAAGGTTATACTGGTGGCTAAAGTGTGACGGGTTTCCAACCCGATTGTACAGAAACAAATGCCGGTTTATGGGGTTCAAATGTTGGCTACTACGGAAAGAACGTCCCAAATTTGTGGGTCAACATAAAAGTGGCAACAATTCATAAACTATTGTAGCAATTTGTTTGAACTTAGACATAAATATTCTTTATTATATTGTNAGGAAAACTATTGCTTATAGTTTGGGATAACGCCGCCAGGTGACAGGAGCGTACAGCAGTGACAGAAAGCCGGTTTTTATAAACATTGGATAAGGTTAGAAACACGTTGAGTTAGCTTAAACTGAGTTGAGACCGCTGAAACGACGATAAGAAGGCTTAGAAATTCACGGAGATATCGCCTAGAACGCTTAGATGCTTTGAATACGCTTACACATACGTTGAGATCGCTTAGAATACGTTGAGTTCGCTTAGAATACACTTTATCCGCTAACAATACGTTGAGATCGCTTAGATTACGTTGAATTCACTTAGAAAACGTTGAGATAGCTTCGATATATGTTAAGACCGCTTAGATTCCGTTGACATCGCTACGAATACGTTGCGNAATAATGAATTCGGATTCCAGACGCGGCCACCATCTACCGGGGAAAAAGGAAAACTCTTGCTTATAGTTTGGGATAACGCCGCCAGGTGACAGGAGCGTACAGCAGTGACAGAAAGCCGGTTTTTATAAACATTGGATAAGGTTAGAAACACGTTGCGTTGAGGGGAACAAGTTGTTTACAACCACAAACTTGCACATAAAATCCGCTTATTTCATCAAATTTCTCCCTTATTTTAATTGAAAGCGATATTCAACGACTAGATTAAGAATCTGGAATCTTTTTCCTTTCTTTTGACACTTATTTAGACTTTCTAGGACAATTATTTCCCATTTAAATCAATAAAAGAAACAAACCCTGCAAGCGATTAAAGTGAATTGCATTAGTTGTCAAGGGGAACAAGTTGTTTACAACCACTNGCCGGTAAATAGGGAGCAAAATTATGCATAACGGACTCTTCAGCGAGTCATATCATTGTAGGCCTACGTAAAGGTATCAATAATTCAAAAACTATGTATGTAATCTACTTGAAATTACACAGGATAACACAGCATTTTATAGGCTAAAAAGTACCTGGTTTTGATCCCGGTTCTACAAAAACAAATGCCGGTTAATGGGGTACAAAGTTGGGCATCCCGGAAAGTACGTCACTCGATTCTGGGCCAACATAAAAGTTTGAATAATACAAAAACTACTGAAAGAATTTAGTTTAAATTATATATACGAAAACTTTATTCTGTCCTTTCAAATTCACCTGGATTTGAACCCGGTACCTCATCATGTAGTGCCGGTAAATAGGGAGCAAAATTATGCATAACGGACTCTTCAGCGAGTCATATCATTGTAGGCCTACGTAAAGGTATCAATAATTCAAAAACTATGTATGTAATCTACTTGAAATTACACAGGATAACACAGCATTTTATAGGCTAAAAAGTACCTGGTTTTGATCCCGGTTCTACAAAAACAAATGCCGGTTAATGGGGTACAAAGTTGGGCATCCCGGAAAGTACGTCACTCGATTCTGGGCCAACATAAAAGTTTGAATAATACAAAAACTACTGAAGGAATTTAGTTTAAATTATACATACAAACACTTTCTGTTGTCCTTTAAAATTCACCAGGATTTGAACCCGGTACCTCATCATTTAGTGCCGGTAAATAGGGGTCAAAGTTGTGTACTACGGAAACTTCGGATTCGTAACCCATGGAAGCAATCTGATTGAAATTATACCGCATAACACACCATAATATTGGCTAAAATCTCCCTGGTTTCGAACCCGGTACCTCAGCAATGAGTATATAATTCAAACGCGTGAAAAAACAGCAAAAAATTCCATTCATATTGCGCCAAATTCGCAAAAAAATCGCGAAAAAATGGCGAAAAGGATCGGAACTGCAAAACGTTTTCGAACGAACGCGAAACTTATCGATCGAAAGCGAACTTTGCGGAAAAACGCCGAAAACTGCGCTTCTGAACCGCCAAATTCGCAAAAATCCGGGAAAATCACGAAAAAATCGACAAAATCGGAATTTAAACAAAAAAAAAAAAGACGTTCTCAACCGCACGCGAAATCAAAAAAACGTACATAAAATTCTTTAAAAAAGCAAAAACAAAACACGTACGTATAAACAACTTCAAACGCCCAAAATGGCGAATCATTAGCGGACAATTGTGTTTGCGAATTCGAGCAAAATTACGAAAGAGTTCGACGTCCTTTCGTAAACGAATTGGGTCAATTGCAGAAGGAAGGGTTCGGGGAACGGACCAGAAGATGGCAGCACCCGACGGCGATAAAATGTGAAGAAAAAATGGGAAATAAAAATTGCGGAGTTATTCGGAGAGATAATGACGTCGTCGTGACAACAAAATATAGTATGAAAACAACGGTTTCCATGACTATTAGTCAATAGAGCCGACAATATGGTAAGAAGCGATATTATTAATGCTAACGACGTATTCTAAGCGAACTCAACGTATTCTAAGCAAATTCAACGTATTCTAAGCGGTCTCAACGTATTTCTAAGCGGTCTGAACGTACTATTAAGTGGTCTCAACCTAATCTAAGTGATTCAACGTATTCTAAGCGATCTCAACATATTGTTAGCGAGCTAAACGTATTCTGAGCAAAGTCAACGTATTTTGAGCGTATTCTAAGCGGTCTCAACGTATCAATAAGCTTTCTCCACGTATTTCTAAGCGAATTCNTTGTCCTAGAAAGTCGAAATAAGTGTCAAAAGAAAGGAAAAAGATCATAGATTCTTATTCCATCTATATATTTTAGAAATTTGCGAGTTTAAACCGACAGAAGTTTCGTCTCTTTCCTCGCAATTTCGGCTAGGAAGTGAAAATACTACTAAATTTTCGTGTTTTTGTTATTAACTTTCTCTCTATTTGGAATCGGAAGCGATATTCAACGATTAGAATAAGAATCTATATTCAATTACCTTTCTTTTGACACTTCTTTCGACTTTCTAGGACAATTATTTCGTATTTGAATCAATAAAAGAAACAAACGCTGCAATTTAATTCGCAGCATTTCATTCGAATACCCGCCGATAAAAGTTGCTCTTTCCAAGAGTTTCCAATTTCTTGCGTCGCCGTCGCTGCGAGCGCTCGACACGTAACCCCTCTTCCGGCCGAAACGGAAACTAAGACAAAAAAAAGCGGAAAATTCAAATTTCGAATTTAAAATGGTCGTTTCTTCACGAAATGTGATCTCAAAACAGTGATTTATATTCACAAAATAGTACTCAATGCATATAATAGTGAATTACACGAAATTTCAATTCAAAGGAGGTGTATAAACGCAAAAAAGCACGTGATACTTCACGGCATAATTGATACATACAGAAATATTCTCTAAAAGCGTAAATTTTATGTGGTAAATGAATCTATAATTGAACTATCATTACGTAAACTAAAATAATTGCTATTTGTTTCACGTAGGTAACCGGGTAACTGTTGGTTACCACCTGCATTTCCTTATAGTATGTTTACAAAACCAAAATCCTACTGAATTTCCCATTATTTCATCGAATATAACGCTATCTTTGCTATACATTGAATATCTACGACTACAATAAGAATCTATAATGTTTTTTCTTTCTTTTGAAACTTATATCAACATTCTATGACAATAATTTCCAATTTAAATCAGTAAAAGATGAAAGCGATATTCAACGACTAGACTAAGAATCTGTAATCTTTTTCCTTTCGAAATCACGGACTTTTTGGGGCCACTTTCGCCGCCGTCACCAATCCGAGTCACTACACTCACGGAGTTCGTCGCCCCGTGCATTCGAAATCGAAAGCGGAACCAGAAAGCCGATAACTCACTTTCGCTGCACGGAAAAATGCCGAAAATTCGCGGATTTCGTGAATCAGGTCACGAAAGCCTCAATTGTGGTGATCAGCGCTTAGAATTCGATATGGAAATCAATTATTCATTCATTCCTTTGAACTTAATGACTGTTTTTTTCGTTCTAATGGTTTTAATAAGAGTTGGGATTCTTTAAACCTACGAAATACGTGATTTTGTCGCGAATTACGCATTCTTTTCATATAAATGCTAGGAATACGATTAAAATTAAATTACAAAGCATCCGTTGGACTTTAATAAGAAAGAAAAATACGTATATTCAATGGTTTTCGCAAAAATGTCATTTTCCCTTTGTATTGTTCTGGGAGAATGGATCGAATTCAATTCAACGCTTGGATTGGTCGTCAAGGGGATGGGTTGTTTACAACATAGAAAACTCGCACAATTTCCAATTATTTCGTCAAATTTCTCGCAATTTCGAATCGAAAGCTGTTTTCTACGACAAGAATAAGAATCTATGATCTTTTTTCTTTCTTTTGACACTTATTTCGACTTTCTAGGACAATTATTTCCTATTTAAATCAATAAAAGAAACAAACCCTGCAATTGACAAAAGTGAACTCTACGTGTATTTCTTATGGAGACGCTGAAAAGGGAAATTTAAATTTCGCGCGGAAAAATATTNGAAAGAATTGGCTTACATGGTTAAATTTAGTATCGTTTTAAAGATAAACGATTGTTCTACTTCATACATCAATCACTGTTTCCGTAGTTGTCCTAGGGTCTAGCCTAGATGACCAGAAAGGAACAGTCAATGGAATGGGGTTTAATGACTGAAATATCCAACTTAATTCCCGCTTTCTTGGTCAAAACTCTCGTAATTTCGAACCGAAATCGTTATAAATCGACAATAATAAGAATCTATAATGTTTTTGCTATCTTTTGACGCTATTTTCAACTTTCTAGGACAATTATTTCCTATTGAAATCATCAAAAGAAACAAGGGATAAATTTATACCATATATTTGCTTTATCCAGCTACCTCTCCCCTTTATCCCGCTAACACGAAGCTATGAGTTTGCTTGAACTTACTTCTTGGTTCGTTTTATCCGCCTGTTCGCTTTATCCCCCCTTTCGTTCGTTTATCCGGATTATATCGGTTAACAAAGAAAACGAAAAACTTCGATTCGGGTGTAAAATTGCTTTAATTTCGGAATTTAGGATTTGGTAATCAGAATTGTTCCCATGGTTATAAAAACACCTTCAGGGGTTATTGACGTGCCTGACCAAGACCCTGGTTACCTTGGTGATCACCCACGAGCGGAGAATGTCTCATATATGTCGAAATGAGGGAAAGATTGTCTTAAGTTACGTCTTTTTAAGTTGTCTTTAGAAATGTTTGAAATCGCTTAAAACACGTTGAGACCGCTTAGAATACGTTAAGTTCACTTAGAATACGTTGAGATCGCTTAGATAACGTTGAGACCGCTTAGATAACGTTGAGACCGGTTAGAAATACGTTGAGAACTCTTAGAATACGTTCAGACCGCTTAGATAACGTTGAGATCGCTTAGAATACGTTGAGACCGCTTAGAAACACGTTGAGATCGCTGAGAATACGTTGATATTGCTTATAAATACGTTGAGTTCGCTTAGAAAACGTAGAGTTTGCTTAGAATACGTTAAATGTGCTTTTAAATACGTTGAGACCGCTTAGATAACGTTGAGAACTCTTAGAATACGTTGAGATCGCTTAGAAATACGTTGATTTCGCTTAGAATACGTTGACTTCGCTTGGAATACGTTGAAATCGCTTAGAAATACGTTGACTTCGCTTAGAATACGTTGACTTCGCTAAGTAATACGTAGAGTTCACTTAGAATACGTTGAGTTCGCTCAGAATACGTTGAAATCGCTTAGAAATACGTTGAGTATGCTTAGAGTACGTTGACTTCGCTTAGAATACGTTGAATTCGCTTACAAATCCATATTTGGCAGAAATTCGACATCTATCCTTTCGCCAAAACGTGGTCATTTTGAGAATTCCTCCAAAACATAAAAAAAGAATATTCTTCGCTCCCTTTCCTTTCCCTTTTCCGTCCTGACCTCTGTTAACGCACTCCCTTCTCTCGCTGTAGTAGGGGTTGTAAGGGCGTCTCATTACGGCGCGCCGGATAAGCGGGGAGACGGATAAACGGGATCGGCAATATAACAGGAAAAATTTTATCCCGAAGAATTTTTTCCTTTTACGTGTCCAATAACTAAAAAACATAATTTTCAGCTTCCAAACTGAATTCCGTCCAAATGTTTACATTCCTCCGTTTATCCGACCTTCTACCGTTCATCCGGCTGTCTCGAGTCAATTCGGAACCTTGAAATTAACTGTCCGGGCCGGATAAAGCGTTCATTATATCGAAATACCCAATCTATTGTACATTTCTTATGAAGTCCTGCCGACTATATCCCGTTTCTCGTTTATCCGACCTTCTCCCGATTATACGGCTATCTTCTGTTAACCCTGCATTCTTCTCTTTTTCCGGCATACCACGGATAATCCGCTAAGCCGGATAAAGCGTCCAAGTTCCTTATAATCCCCCAAAGACAAAATAAACACCTCGAAACGAAATTTAACCCAAGCTTTTACGTTTTTCATTCAATTCTGTCAGATTTTCCGGCGATATTTCGATTATCCGACCTTCTACAGTTCATTTTGATTTCTCTCGTTTATCCAACAGCTTTAAATTATCCGTCTAGGCCGGTTAAAGCGTCAAATTGTATGAAAAGACGATGTTAACTTCTTAAATCCAGATATTAAACATTTGTCATAAAATTTCGTCGTGCTTTCCGACAACTTCCCGTTCATCCGTCCTTCTCTCGTTTATCCGTCCTTCAGCTCGCGTTAAATAAGCACCTTCTTATTATCCAGCCAGGCCGGATAAAGCGTCGAATTGCTTCAAAAGGCGCAGCCAACCGCTTAAAAATAACTCAAACCCAGCTATTCTAGCTTTCTATTAAAGTTCCGACATTCTTCCCGACAATTTCCCTTTTATCCGTCTTTCTCGCATTATCCGGCTTTCTTCTGTCCATCCGTGAACCTTCTTATTAACCGTCTAGGCCGGTTAAAGCGTCAAATCACATCGAAAGTCGCAATTAACCGCCTAAGACTAGATTAAACCCAACCATAGTACTTTTCTTGTAACTTCTCGTTTATCTGACCTTCTCCCGTTTATCCGGCTACATGAAGTTAATACGGGACATATTAATTATCCGTCTACATCGGATATAGCGTACAAGTTCATAAAATCCCCGAAATGCCAAATTAACTCCTGGAAACGAAATCTAAGCCTAGATTTCACGTTTTTTATTCAATTCCGTCAGATTTTCCGGCGATTTCTCGTTTATCCGACCTTCTACCGTTGAACCGGCTTTCTCTCGTTGATTCGGCGCCTTCAGATTATCCGTCTAGGCCGGTTAAAGCGACAAATCACATCGAAAGTGCTAAAACTGGCATAAACCCATCTGTGTGACTTTTATTATGAAAAGTAGTCATATATTCTGACAATCTCTCGTTTATCCGGCATTCCCCCGTTTGACCGGCTATCTTCCGTTTATGCGGAACCTTCTTATTATCCGTCTAGGCCGGATAAACCGATAAATTACATCCAAAGGTGCTATTAATTAATTAAAACGAACTTAAACCAAGCTTTTGTGCCTTCCTTACAAAATTCCGTCATTCTTTGCGTCAATTTCTCGTTTATCCGGCCCTCTCCTTTTATCCGGCATTCCACCGTTAATCCGGCATATAGAGGATGATCCTGAAAGGCCGGATAAAGCGTCTAATTGCTTCTACAGGTGCAATTAACCGCTAAAAACGTGTATAAATCCAGCTATTATAACTTTCTTACGAAATTCCGTCCCTTTATGTGAATTTCTGGTTTAACCGGCCTTCTCCGTTCATCCGGCTTTCTCTCGCTAATCTAACATGGGTCGGATAACCCGAAAAGGCCGGATATTTGGTGAAATCCCGTGTTATTATATAAAAACCTATATTTAATCCTTAAAACGCTAGACAATCCCCGCTTTCCCCAGCCATTAAATCTTTCTTATTAAAAAACAGTACACTTTGTGGCGATTTTCCGTTATTCCGGGTAGCTATCGTTAATCCGGCATGTGTCGGATAGTCCGCGGAGGCCGGATAAAGCGTCAACATCCGTTAAAAGTTATAAAACAGAAAAATAACTCGTTGGAACGAAATTTAACCCAATCTCTTTCATTAATCAAAAGCTTTTTCAATTGAATTCCGACAGACTATTCTACTGTTTCTCGTTTATCCGCCGTTCTCTCGTTTATCCGGCTTACTCTCGCTAATCCGGCATCTTTTGTTTATCCGTCTAGGCCGGATAAAGCGATAATTCACATCCAAAGGTGCTATTAACCGCATAAAACTTACTTAAACCCAGCTTTTGTACCTTCCTTATAACATTCCGTCACACTTACCGACAATTTAACGTTTATCCGGCATTCCACCGTTAATCCGGTAGAAGGCTGATAAACGGAGTTTGTCTATCGCCGGATGAAAGGAATACAGCCGGATAAAGCGAATTAAGTCGGATAAAACGAACACAAAAGATTAACGAATAACGAATTGATAATGCAAGTCCCTATCTATTTGAAATAAACCAAAATTTTCGCTTATCCGACCTCTGCATTATCCGACCATCCCTCAGACGGTAGATCCGGCTTTGGAAGAGACAATTTCCCGCTTAACCGGCCTCTGGATTATCCATCCATTCCTCAGACGGTTGATCCGGCTTTGGAAGAGACAATTTCCCGCTTAACCGGCCTCTGGATTATCCATCCATTCCTCAGACGGTAGATCCGGCTTTGGAAGAGACAACTTCCCGCTTATCCGGCCTCTGGGTTATCCGTCCATTCCTCAGACGGTTGATCCCGCTTTGGAACAGACTTCCACGCCCTCTCACTCTTTTTAACCGCTTTCAACGCGGTGTCATAGCAACAAACATTGCAACTCGCTCTAGGGGTGTTTCGCTAGGCAACCGTCCCTCTATTTCCGTGTCTATTAACCGCTCTATTTGTCTATTGTAGTGGTGTCAGCGGAGACGTAGTATTGGAATTGCAATTGCATTGTGGGCCGGGTCGATATCCCAGTCTGGCTCCGCACCCCAAAGTTGCACTTCCACTAATCGATACGAATTTATGCGCACAAGCCGTCTGGCTTCGGTCCGTACCTCAAGAATCCACCTTCCGCACGGTTTATCCGGCCGCGTCGGGTCATCCGGCCCGGATTAACGAGAGAGATCTATGGGATGCGATTTAATACATGGTTAGCGTGGGTTTAACTTACTTTTAAGATGTTAACAACAGCTTTTTATGCGATTTCACGCTTTATCCGGCCTAGTCGGTTAATCGGAAGGGGCACCATAATCGGGAGATAGACGGATAACCGGGAGAAGGTCGGATAAACGAGAAATCTCCGAAAATTGACGGAATAGCTGAGATTAAGTTAGTTTTAAGCTGTTAACTGCGTATTTTGATGCGATTTCACGCTTTATCCGGCCTAGGCGGTTAATCGGAAGGGGCCCCATAATCGGGAGATAGACGGATAACCGGGAGAAGGTCGGATACACGAGAAATCGCCGGAAAGTGATGGAATAGCTGAGTTTAAGTTAGTTTTAAGCTTTTAACTGCGTATTTTGATGGGATTTCACGCTGTATCCGGCCTAGGCGGTTAATCGGAAGGGGCCCTATAAACGGGAGATAGCCGGATAACCGGGAGAAGGTCGGATAAACGAGAAATCTCAGAAAATTGACGGAATAGCTGAGATTAAGTTAGTTTTAAGCTGTTAACTGCGTATTTTGATGCGATTTCACGCTTTATCCGGCGTAGGCGGTTAATCGGAAGGGGCCGCATAAGCGGGAGATAGCCGGATAACCGGGAGAAGGTCGGATAAACGAGAAATCGCCGGAAAGTGATGGAATAGCTGAGTTTAAGTTAGTTTTAAGCTGTTAACAACTGCTTTTTATGCGATTTCACGCTTTATCCGGCCTAGGCGGTTAATCGGATGGTGCCTCATAAGCGGGAGATAGCCGGATAACCGGAAGAAGGTCGGATAAACGAGAAATCGCCGGAAAGTGATGGAATAGCTAAGTTAGTTTTAAGCTGTTAACTGCGTATTTTGATGCGATTTCACGCTTTATCCGGCGTAGGCGGTTAATCGGAAGG
>KZ309303.1:75512-87150 GCA_000376725.2 Ladona fulva | reverse complement strand
TCTCAACGTATTCTAAGCGATCTCAACGTATTCTAAGCAATCTCGACGTATTCTAAGCGATCTCAACGTATTCTTAATTATCTCAACGTATTCTAAGCAATCTCAACGTATTTCTCAGCGATCTCAACGTATTTCTAAGCGATATCAACGTATTCTAAGCGATCTCAACGTATTCTAAGCGATCTCAACGTATTCTAAGCAATATCGACGTATTTTAAGCGATCTGAACGTATTCTAGGCGATCTCAACGTATTTCTCAGCGATCTCAACGTATTCTAAGCTTTCTCAACGTATTTCTAAGCATATTAAATGTATTCTCAGCGATCTCAACGTCTTTTAAGCAGAATTAACGCGTCCTAAGCGATTTCAACGTGAAACACGTCAAATCGCCAATTGAAACACTCCCCAAATGCATCTCTTACGGCAGTTTCGGAAATGGGACAAATTCGTAGGACTCTGTGTCGACACAGGGTTAACCCTGAACCAGGGTCTCTATTGACGAATCCTGGAAGACATATCGGTGACCTACATTCACCAGTCCCTCCACCATCCAGGAGGGCGGTTAACCCGACCGCCGGATAACGCAAACACCCTTTTACAATCACGTAAACGCGCTTTACATCACGTGAAGACGCCGAAAAGGGCCAAATTCGCATTCTATGTTTTCCTAGCGAATTTAGACGCCCCAGTCAAAGCTGCCGGCGTCGGGGATGACGTCACGGCGTTGCAAACATGGCGTCGGAGCGTAAGTGGGCCAGGAGCGATCAATATTCGGGGAATTTTTAGGCGATTTATAAAAAGAACGCTTTCGGGCCCAAGGTCAGGCCCAGGCAAAATGGCAACAAGTTCGCTGCTTAGGAGAAACAATCGAAGGCGGAAAACAATTGAACGAGGGAATGCGCGAACGTCTACGTAAATATATAACCCTGGGATTGGATTACAACGAATCGGGAATGGAAAACCATCCGAATTGGCAAAAAATTGGGCTAAATTAACGCGAAATAGTTGTTGCTAGGGCGGGACAGGTGGCGCAGTTGCTAGGAAACGAAATAAAAACAGAAGAACAACGAAAATATAATAATTTCACGTAAATAACGTTGTTGATTGCAAAATAAGCTTCTGAACCTTTAGAATTAACAAAAATAGGCCAAAATCACGCGAATTTGTTGTTGCTAGAGTTTAAAAGGTGGCGACGTTACCTAGCAACGGAATAAAAAACAAAACAGCTACGATATTCTTAAAATTTCGCGTAAATAACGTGGTTGATTGCAAAATATGCTTCTGAACCTTTAGAATGAGCAAAAATAGGCCAAAATCACACGAATTTGTTGTTGCTAGGGTTTAAAAGATAGCGACGTTACTTAGTAACGGAATAAAAAACAAAACAGCGATGAAATGTTTGAAATTTCGCGCGGTTTACGTTAAATTCACGCACTAACATACACACTATAGAGAAAAATCTTCGTATCTTCTTAACTAGTAAAGATAGAACAATAAAAAAAACAAAAATTAAAGCTTACTAATGTGTCTCTACCACCACCAAATTTAGTGTTTATCCAACATATATTAGCACCTGAAATAAATTCTCAAACACGTCATCTTCAACTTCTATAGAATGTATGCCATTTTGAAAATCCAATATATCTTACAAAGTAGAAGAGATAGATAAATAATAAATTGCCATAATAAAACGCGGTTAATAAATTCTCAAAACCTCACCCCATATTTCCTACACAAAGTACTCCATTTTGAAAATCCCAAATTACTGCTAAATTAGCAAAGATAGAAAAACAAAAAAATAACAGTTTATAGATAATTAACGCATCTTTAAGCCCACCAAGTTTTTTAGCATTCGAGTAATTACAAAAGCTTAAATAAATTCGGGAAATCCATCCCGTGTAATTCGCACAGAATGTACCCCATATTGAAAATCCACCATATCCTTCAATTTAGACAAGATGCGTAAACAAAAAAAATACTATAAAATAGCTAACTAATGTATATTTACGGAGATTAAATTTAATTTCTTTCGGATAAACACAAACATCGCAAAAAAATTCTCAAAACCAACCCACGTATTTCTTGTAGAATGGACGCCATATTCAAAATCCGCAGTATCTTCCAAATTAGAATAGATAGTTAAACGAAAAATTGCTGCAATATAGAGAGCTAATATATCTTCCTGTCTAATAAATTTAAACACTTTGTGATGTATGAAAGTACTTTAAATAAATTCCCGAAAACTTCACGCTCTACTTTTATAGAATGTACGCCATGTTGAAAAGCCATCATATCTTCAATTAAAGGAGAGATAGATAAATTAAAAATTGTTGTAATATAGAAAAAATATATATCTTCCAGTGTACCAAATTTTATTCTTGACCAATAACTACAAGTACTTAAAATAAATTCCCGAAAATCCACCCATCTATTTGTTACGCAGTGCACGCCATATTGAAAATAGTCATCCTAGAAAATCTTCTATCCTAGACAATATAGATATACAATTAATTGTCACGATATAGGTTGCTAATGTATCTTTCCGTGTACAAAACCTGAATTCTTTCTGATAAACAACAGGAATTAAAATAAATTTCCGAAATTCCACACGTATTTGTAACGCAATGCACGCCATATTGAAAATAGATCATATCTTCTATCCTAGACAATATAGATAAACGAAAAATTGCTGAAATATAGATAGGTAATGTGACTTTTTGTGTACCAAATTTCATTGTATTCTGATAAACGCAAGTACTTTAAATAAATTTCCGAAAATACACCCATGTACTTGTTACGCAATGCACGTCATATTGAAAACAGACCATATCGTCTATCTTAGACAAGATAGATACACCACAAATAGTTGTTTTATAGCTAAATAAAGTATCTTTCGGTGTACCAATTTTCATCCCTTTCCAATAAACAGAAGTACTTGAAATAAATTTCCGAAAGTCCAATCAGGTATTTGTTATCCAACATACGCGATATTGAAAATAGATCATATCTTCTAGCCTAGACAAGATAGATATACCAAAAATAGTTGTTTTATAGCTAAATAAAGTATCTTTCGGTGTACCAATTTTCATCCTTTTCCAATAAACGAAAGTACTTGAAATAAATTTCCGAAAGTCCAATCAGGTATTTGTTATCCAACATACGCCATATTGAAAATAGATCATATCTTCTAGCCTAGACAAGATAGATATACCAAAAATTGCTGTAATATAGCTAAATGACGTATCTTTCCGTGTCCCAAATTTCATTGTTGTCCAATAAATACAACTACCTGAAATAAATTCCCGAAAATCCACCCATGTATTTGTAACGCAATGCACGCCATATTGAAAATAAATCATATCATCCATCCTAGACAAGATAGATAAATCAAAAATAGCCCTATTATAGCTAGATAATGTATCTTTCCGTGTACCAAATTCCATTGCATTCTGATATACGCAAGTACTTGAAATAAATTCCCGAAACTCGTCCGTGCATTTCACCTCAACATATCGACAATCCTGTTTCATCGAACCCGCGATCTGTAGCGCGGAATGAAGGCGTTTTCCGTGCGATGGATGGGGTGAAAGTGATGAAGGTCATTGTCTCCGGGGGGAGGTGGGGTATGAGGAGGGGGAATGAGGGGGAGGGGGTATGAGGCGGGGGGGAGTCATCGACTGCCTTTGGCCTTGACCGAAGCTGCGAATTGATGTCGAATACATCCAGGGACCAAAGCAACGCATTCTCAGGGCGGTTCTAAGCGAAACGAGCGCAATCTAAGCGAATTATACCATTTCTAAGCGGAAAAAGCGCATTCTAAGCGGAAATAAGCGATTTCTAATCGAGTTATACGATTTCCAAGCGAAAAAAGCGCAATCTAAGCGAATTAAACGATTTCTAAGCGAAAAAAGCGCATTTTAAGCTAAAATAAGCTCATTTTAAGCGGAAATAAGTGATTTCAAAGCGAAATAAGCGCATTTTAAGCGGAAATTAGCGATTTCTAAGCGGACTCAACGCATTTTAAGCGTTTTCTAAGCGAAAAAAGCTAATTTAAGCGGAAATAAGTGATTTCTAAGCGAGTTACACGATTTGTAAGTGAACTAAACGTATTCTAAGCGAACTCAACGTATTTCTAAGCGAACTCAACGTGTTCTAAGCGAACTCAACGTATTTATAAGCGATATAAACGTATTCTAAGCGAACTCAACGTGTTCTAAGCGATCTCAACGTAGTTTAACCACATTCATGTCCTTCTAAGCGATCTCAACGTTCTTTAAGCGCAATATTTTAAGCGGAAATAGCGATTCCTAAGCGAAATGAGCGTCATCTAAGCGGAAATAAGCATATTTTAAGTGGATAAAGCGCATTTTAAGTGGAAATTACCGATATTTAAGAGGACTCAGCGCATTTTAAGCGATTTCTAAGCGGAAAAAGCGCATGTTAAGCGTACTCATCGCATTCTAAACGGAAATAAGCGATTTCTAAGCAGAAAAAGCGCATTTTAAGCGGAAATAAGCTGTTTGAAATAGTTTTAATCGTATGCAGCCGGATATTTGAACACCGCCGGATAAAACGAATCATGTAGCAGAATAAAGTGAGGAATGTATATTTAAGAACGAATTACACAGCCGGATAATCCAGTAATTAGAGCCGGATAATACGAAAATATAACCTTCATATTGCTGTTGTTACACTATTGTATATGTTACGATAGATTCCTTACTAATCCGTATATATGCGGGATTCAAGACCGTGTCCATGGCAATGAAATAGGAAAGGCGAGACTTTTGGGAAAAATCACGCAATAAACCGCGATTTTCGCGACCTTTTCGACCGAAATCGACAAAAACAATCGAAGGTGTAAAAAGCTCGTACTTTTAGCTTTCGAATGGTCCACAATTGACGCAAATCCGTCAACAATTACGCCCTCAAATCCGCAAAAGAAAAAAGTACTGCGTACCGTCAAAGTACACGAAAAATTCGAGTTTTAACACTCAAACTACGTGTCAATTGGTCGATTTTACAACTTCAAACATTTAAACGATCAAAATCCACGTCTTAAACCATCAATTTTTCGTAAAAACTCATTTTTACACTTGAGGGGGGGTTAGAACCCCCAAAAAAAACCCTTGCCAACGCAACGACGACAAATTCTCGGGTGCGAAAGCAAAAGTTACCGAAATTCCGCCCAAAAAACAAGCTTTTTAGAGGAAAAAACGAATTCCGTATCGAAAAATCCGTTTCCCGAACCGAAATCAGATCTAAAACTTCGAGATATCGATCGCCGGTGACGTCATCGCGTGTCGTGCGAGATAAATCTCGCGATTTACGAGATAAGCGTCCTAAACGGGCCAAGGGCAGCGGTTTCATTGCCATGACATTCGTGAGAAGTAAACAAACCGCCGGGGAAAACGGACGGCGTCCGAATTGATTCCTCGGCGCCTCGCGATCGTCACTTTTTTCCCGAAAAAAAAACGAAACGAAACGTTAAGAAAGCGACGTCACGCACTGCGATTCAACAATTAGGGAGGGNTGAACTAAACGTATTCTAAGCGAACTCAACGTATTTCTAAGCGAACTCAACGTATTTCTAAGCGATATAAACGTATTCTAAGCGAACTCAACGTGTTCTAAGCGGCATACCGAGGTTTTCGATAATTTATTTTAAATACTTACATACATCCAAAAGAGATTAAATTTGGTATACGTAAAGATATATTAGTTAGTAATATCTCAGAAATTTTTCGTTCTTCTATCGTAAAAAGAATGGAAGATATGGTGAATTTTCCATAAGTCGAACATTCAGAAAGATAACATATTTTCATGTTACTATATCAAAACTAAACTGGAAGATATAGGGTATTTTCAATTGGGGGACCTTCCTTTGTCAGTAACATGGTGAGGTTTTCGACAATTTTTTTAAAGTACTTTTATGCATCCGATAGAAATGAAATTTTGTACACTATATGGTACATCTATAATCTATAATACAGCAATTTTTTGTTCACCTATCTCTTCTAGATTGGAAGATATGGCGATTTTTCAATATGGCGTCCATTATATAGAACTTATGGGTTAAGTTTTTGGGAATTTATTTAAAGTGCTTGCAACTATGACAAAGTGTTTAAATTTCGTAGATAAGAAACTATATTCTTTGTCCATATCGAGGCAATTTTTTGTTTAAATATCTTTTCTCGTTTGGCTGATATGGCTAATTTTCAATATGGGTCCCTCCCATTGTAAATGACATGGTGAGAATTCGGGAATTCATTTAAAGAACTTATGTTAGTTCAAAAGACACTAAATTAAGCACACTAAAGGATATTTCTATTATCTATAATACAGCATTTTTTCGATTATCTATCTCTTCTGAATTGGAAGATGTGAGGTATTTTCAAGATGGCGTACATTGCATAGAAGTAGTGGGTGAACTTTTTGAGAATTTATTTAAAGTGTTTCTAAATGTCCGAGAAAGTTGATATTTATTACACATAAAGACTCCTATCTTAGCTATATCGTGGCAAATATTTGTTTATCTATTTCTTCCAGATAGGAAAAAAATGGTGGATTTTCAAGATGGCGTTCAATACAGACGTAGTGGGTGAACCTTTTGAGAATTTATTTTAAGTCTTTGCAAATGTCCTAGATAATTGATATTTAACAGAAATAAAGATACATTAGTAAGCTATATTATAGCAATTTTTCGTTTATCTATTTCTTCCAGATAGGAAAAAAATGGTGGATTTTCAAGATGGCGTTCAATACAGACGTAGTGGGTGAACCTTTTGAGAATTTATTTTAAGTCTTTGCAAATGTCCTAGATAATTGATATTTAACAGAAATAAAGATACATTAGTAAGCTATATTATAGCAATTTTTCGTTTATCTATTTCTTCCAGATAGGAAAAAAATGGTGGATTTTCAAGATGGCGTTCAATACAGACGTAGTGGGTGAACCTTTTGAGAATTTATTTTAAGTCTTTGCAAATGTCCTAGATAATTGATATTTAACAGAAATAAAGATACATTAGTAAGCTATATTATAGCAATTTTTCGTTTATCTATTTCTTCCAGATAGGAAAAAAATGGGGGATTTTCAAGATGGCGTAATTCTAAAGACGTAGTGGGTGAACTTTTTGAGAATTTATTTAAAGTATTTAAAAATGTCCCAGATAATTGATATNAGGACGATTATTTCCTATTTAAATCAATAAAAGAAACAAACGCTGCAATTGACAAAAGTGAACTCTACGTGTATTTCTTATGGAGACGATTTTATATGCATTGGTCGTCAAGGGAATGGGTTGTTTACAACAGATAAATCATACTAAATTTCTGCTTATTTCGTCAGATTTCTCTCTATTTTTGAATCGAAAGCGATTTTCAACGACTAGAATAAGAATCTATGATCTTTTTCCTTTCTTTTGACACTTCTCTCGACTTTCTAGGACGATTATTTCCTATTTAAATCAATAAAAGAAACAAACCCTGCAATTGACAAAAGTGAACTCTACGTGTATTTCTTATGGAGACGATTTTATATGCATTGGTCGTCAAGGGAATGGGTTGTTTACAACAGATAAATCATACTAAATTTCTGCTTATTTCGTCAGATTTCTCTCTATATTTGAATCGAAAGCGATTTTCAACGACTAGAATAAGAATCTATGATCTTTTTCCTTTCTTTTGACACTTCTCTCGACTTTCTAGGACGATTATTTCCTATTTAAATCAATAAAAGAAACAAACGCTGCAATTGACAAAAGTGAACTCTACGTGTATTTCTTATGGAGACGATTTTATATGCATTGGTCGTCAAGGGAATGGGTTGTTTACAACAGATAAATCATACTAAATTTCTGCTTATTTCGTCAGATTTCTCTCTATTTTTGAATCGAAAGCGATTTTCAACGACTAGAATAAGAATCTATAATCTTTTTCCTTTCTTTTGACACTCGTCTCGGCTTTCTTGGACAATTACTTCTGATTTAAATCATTAAAAGAAACAAACCCTGCAATTGACAAAAGTGAGCTCTACGTGTATTTCTTATGGGAATTTTTCCAACTCTCCTGGAGTCGAACCTGGGACACTTGAATAAAAAGTAAGGACGTAATTTGAATGCCAAAGAAGCATTTTAACGTGCCCAGTAGTTTCAAACCTCTAACTCATCTTGAAATGCGTCAAATCGTTAATTGAAACGGTCCCTCAATGCAATTCTTATGGGAGTTTCGGAAATGGGGTAAAAACGTATATATCTATGAACGATTTCAAAGGATTCTAAGCGATCTCAACACTTTCTTAGCGAACAAAGCGTCTTTCTAAGCGGTCTCATCGTATACTAAGCGGCTTTGTCATATTTCTAAGCGATCTCAGTGGATTTTCAGCATAATTAACTTGTTCTTAGCTATCTCCACGTATTTCTCAGCGATTTAAACGTATATATAAGCGATTTCAACTTTTCTTAAGCGATCTCAACGTATTCTAAGCGGTCTTAACATATATATAAGCGATCTCAACGCATTCTAAGCGATATCAAATTATTCTAAGCGAATTCAACTCTGTCTAAGCGAAGTTATCGTGTTCTAAACGATTTTAACATATTCTAAGCAATATAAACGTGTTCTAAGCGATCTAAACGTATATCCAAGCGTTCTCAACGTATTCTAAGCGAACTCAACGTAATCTAAGCGATCTCTACCCATTCTAAGCGGTCTTGAAATATATCTAAGCGATCTAATCGTATTGTAAGCGATTTCAACGTATTCTAAGCGTTCTCAACGTATTTTTAGCGAACTCAATGTAATCTAAGCTGTCTTAACATATATCTAAGCGATCTAATCGTATTGTAAGCGATTTCAACGTAATCTAAGCGGTCTCAACGTTTTTGTTTGCTAACTCAACGTATTGTAAGCGATCTAAACAAATTCTAAGCGAACTCAACGTATTTCTCAGCGATCTCATCGTATTCTAAGCGTTCTCAACGTGTTGTAAGCGATTTCAAGATATATCTAAGCGTTCTAAACGTATTCTAAGCGATCTCAACGTATTCTAAATTATCTCAACGTATTTTAAGCAAAGTTAACGTGTCCTAAGCTATCTCAACGTACTCAACGTTTTCTAAGCGAACTCAACGTATATCTAAGCATTTTCAACGTATTCTAAGCGAACTAAACGTAATCTAAGCGGTCTTAACATATATCTAAGCGATCTAAACGTATTCTAAGCGATCTCGACGTATTCTAAGCGATCTCAACGTATTTCTCAGCGATTTCAACGTATTTCTCAGCGATTTCAACGTATTCTAAGCAATCTCGACGTATTCTAAGCAATCTCAACGTATTTCTAAGCGATCTCAACGTATTCTAAGCAATCTCAACGTATTCTAAGCGATCTCAACGTATTCTAAGCAATCTCGACGTATTCTAAGCGATCTCAACGTATTCTTAATTATCTCAACGTATTCTAAGCAATCTCAACGTATTTCTCAGCGATCTCAACGTATTTCTAAGCGATATCAACGTATTCTAAGCGATCTCAACGTATTCTAAGCGATCTCAACGTATTCTAAGCAATATCGACGTATTTTAAGCGATCTGAACGTATTCTAGGCGATCTCAACGTATTTCTCAGCGATCTCAACGTATTCTAAGCTTTCTCAACGTATTTCTAAGCATATTAAATGTATTCTCAGCGATCTCAACGTCTTTTAAGCAGAATTAACGCGTCCTAAGCGATTTCAACGTGAAACACGTCAAATCGCCAATTGAAACACTCCCCAAATGCATCTCTTACGGCAGTTTCGGAAATGGGACAAATTCGTAGGACTCTGTGTCGACACAGGGTTAACCCTGAACCAGGGTCTCTATTGACGAATCCTGGAAGACATATCGGTGACCTACATTCACCAGTCCCTCCACCATCCAGGAGGGCGGTTAACCCGACCGCCGGATAACGCAAACACCCTTTTACAATCACGTAAACGCGCTTTACATCACGTGAAGACGCCGAAAAGGGCCAAATTCGCATTCTATGTTTTCCTAGCGAATTTAGACGCCCCAGTCAAAGCTGCCGGCGTCGGGGATGACGTCACGGCGTTGCAAACATGGCGTCGGAGCGTAAGTGGGCCAGGAGCGATCAATATTCGGGGAATTTTTAGGCGATTTATAAAAAGAACGCTTTCGGGCCCAAGGTCAGGCCCAGGCAAAATGGCAACAAGTTCGCTGCTTAGGAGAAACAATCGAAGGCGGAAAACAATTGAACGAGGGAATGCGCGAACGTCTACGTAAATATATAACCCTGGGATTGGATTACAACGAATCGGGAATGGAAAACCATCCGAATTGGCAAAAAATTGGGCTAAATTAACGCGAAATAGTTGTTGCTAGGGCGGGACAGGTGGCGCAGTTGCTAGGAAACGAAATAAAAACAGAAGAACAACGAAAATATAATAATTTCACGTAAATAACGTTGTTGATTGCAAAATAAGCTTCTGAACCTTTAGAATTAACAAAAATAGGCCAAAATCACGCGAATTTGTTGTTGCTAGAGTTTAAAAGGTGGCGACGTTACCTAGCAACGGAATAAAAAACAAAACAGCTACGATATTCTTAAAATTTCGCGTAAATAACGTGGTTGATTGCAAAATATGCTTCTGAACCTTTAGAATGAGCAAAAATAGGCCAAAATCACGCGAATTTATTGTTGCTAGGGTTTAAAAGATAGCGACGTTACTTAGTAACGGAATAAAAAACAAAACAGCGATGAAATGTTTGAAATTTCGCGCGGTTTACGTTAAATTCACGCACTAACATACACACTATAGAGAAAAATCTTCGTATCTTCTTAACTAGTAAAGATAGAACAATAAAAAAAATCACAAATTAAAGCTTACTAATGTGTCTCTACCACCACCAAATTTAATGTTTATCCAACATATATTAGCACCTGAAATAAATTCTCAAACACGTCATCTTCAACTTCTATAGAATGTATGCCATTTTGAAAATCCAATATATCTTACAAAGTAGAAGAGATAGATAAATAATAAATTGCCATAATAAAACGCGGTTAATAAATTCTCAAAACCTCACCCCATATTTCCTACACAAAGTACTCCATTTTGAAAATCCCAAATTACTGCTAAATTAGCAAAGATAGAAAAACAAAAAAATAACAGTTTATAGATAATTAACGCATCTTTAAGCCCACCAAGTTTTTTAGCATTCGAGTAATTACAAAAGCTTAAATAAATTCGGGAAATCCATCCCGTGTAATTCGCACAGAATGTACCCCATATTGAAAATCCACCATATCCTTCAATTTAGACAAGATGCGTAAACAAAAAAAATACTATAAAATAGCTAACTAATGTATATTTACGGAGATTAAATTTAATTTCTTTCGGATAAACACAAACATCGCAAAAAAATTCTCAAAACCAACCCACGTATTTCTTGTAGAATGGACGCCATATTCAAAATCCGCAGTATCTTCCAAATTAGAATAGATAGTTAAACGAAAAATTGCTGCAATATAGAGAGCTAATATATCTTCCTGTCTAATAAATTTAAACACTTTGTGATGTATGAAAGTACTTTAAATAAATTCCCGAAAACTTCACGCTCTACTTTTATAGAA
>KZ309303.1:59641-70025 GCA_000376725.2 Ladona fulva | reverse complement strand
AAAACTAAGCGAATTCATCATAAAACTAAGCGAATTCATCATAAAACTAAGCGAAGTAATCATTAACTAAGCGAAGGAATCATTAACTAAGCAAACTCATCATAAACTAAGCGAATTCATCATAAAACTAAGCGAATTCATCATAGAACTAAGCGAAGTAATCATTAACTAAGCGAACTCATCATAAAATCAGCAATCTCTTCATAAAACTAAGCTATCTCATCATAAACTAATCGAATTCACCACAAACTAAGCGACCTCATCACAAATTCATCGAACTCAACGCAATTATCAATTTGCGGATTTGCCACCTTTTCTCCCAGAATATCCTTCAAATTAGACAAACATTTGCCTATAAAGGGAGAGGTAGACCTCGTTTCCTAGCAACGCACACCCTTTACAATTCCCACTCCAATTCCACGCATTCCCAACGTATCCAAGCGACGACACTTGGACGCGAAATAACGAAATCTGGACCAGAAGAGGCGAAAGTGGTGGGGATCAGCCGTCCCGGGGATCAGTCCCGGGGTCAAAAGGTGAAGGCCGAAGGGAGAAAGTGGACGACGGAATTAGATCGCCGTTCCTATCGAATCGATCGATGTATCGAACCAAAATCGATCAATCGATACCCACACGCGTATCAATCACTCAAACAACCCAATCGTAACATCACCACGACTAAAAAAAACTACATTCTATCATTTCCACGGATTAATTGCAATTCGGTATTAAATCAAATCGAAAAGATCGATATATCGAAATCATTTCGATAGTCGAATGATACTGATCGATCACAATCGCCGATTATTATCGCAAAATAGAAATATGCTATATATGACTACCCTTCCCTTACGAAATCTCCGTTTAATTCATAAAAATTCCCGCCATTCTGAACCGAAAACTATATTCAAAGACCAGAATAAGAATCTATAATCATTTTTCTATCTTTTGACACTTTTCCGGACTTTCTAGGACAACTATTTCCTATTTAAATCGATAAAAGAAACAAACCCTGCAATTGACAAAAGTGAACTCTACGTGTATTTCTTATGGAGACAAACTTATTTGCTTTGGTCGTCAAGGGGATGGGTTGTTTATAACCTTAGAATCACATTAAATTTCCACTTATTTCATCAAATTTCTCGCAATTCCGGCTAGAAAGTGAAAATCAACGACTATCATAAGAATCTTTAATCTTTTTCCTTTCTTTTGACACTGATTTCAACTTTCTAGGACAATTATTGCCTATTTAAATCAATGAAAGAAACAAACCCTGCAATTGACGAAAGTGAACTCTACGTGTATTTCTTATGGAGACACTTTCAGTCGACGGGAATTTCTGCGTATTTCGCCGAAATCCTCGCAAATTCGACTCGAAAGCGATACAAAACGACATATGAAAGAATCTATAATCCTTTCTCTTTCTTTTAACACTGATTTCAACTTTCTAGGACAACTATTTCCTATTTAAATCGACAAAAGAAAGAAACCCTGCAATTGACAAAGGTGAACTCTACGTGTATTTCTTATGGAGACGGTATTTCTCTCGAGTGTCTATAGGATATATATATATAACCTGTGACAATTGAAGATCGTATTCCGCATTTAACGTCTATTTCGCGAGATATAATGAGATTGGGGTAGGCGTCCGACTTTCTCCCAAAATGTTAGAGGTGAAGGAGTCAAGGTTACGCAGTTCCCCTGAAATTCGCAATCAGGGCCGCCAAACTGACGGTTTAAAAGCCCCAAATACAGTTTATATCAGCGGAAGTCGTTGGCACTGGTTCTAAGCACGTAAATTTATCACCTATAAACAAATAGGTTAAATATTTCGCATTCTAAGCGAAATAAACGCATTCTAAGCGGAAATAAAGCCGACTAAACGTATTCTAAGCGATATTAAGCATTTTAATCGTATTCTAAGCGGACTCGGCGCATTGAAAGCGGACAAAGTTCTTCGTAAATTGCGCAGTGCGATGTTTTTTTTGGTAGCGTATTTCGTTCGTGCTTTTTTCTATAAAAGGCATAGTTATCGCCCTTTTTTTGTTAAAATGGGTGCATTTTGAAGAGGAAACCTTAATCTACAATACCCTTCCAATTTTTATACGTTTTCAGCTCTAAAAAGGAATTAATTTTGCAAAAATGTTCGTCATTTACGAGAAAATTGCAATCTATTCTATTTTGTTTATAAAATGGCGGAAAATCGGCATTCCTTTGTCAAAATGGATGCATTTTGAAGAGGAAAGCTTAATCTACAATATCCATCCAATTTTTATCCGCTGTCAGTTCTAAAAAGGCGCTAATTTTGCAAAAATGTTCGTCATTTACGGAAAATTTGCAATCTACAGTGATTTGTTTATAAAATGGCGAAAAATCGGCAGTCTTTTGTCAAAATGGTTGCAATTTGAAGAGGAAACCTTAATCTACAATATCCTTCCAATTTTTATACGTTTTCAGCTCTAAAAAGGCGTTAATTTTGCAAAAATGTTAGTCAGTAACTGAAAAAATACCATCTATAGTATTTTGTTTATAAAATGGCGGAAAATCGGCCGTCTTTTGTTAAAATGGGTGCATTTTGAAGAAAAACGTTTAATCTATAACCTGCACGCATCAATATTACGAATTCAGCTCTAATAATTGGTTAATTCTGCACGAATATTTGAACGTCGCGGGATATTTACAATTTCTATCGTGTTTTGTTTCGTAAGTAGCGGAATCATTGACCTTCTTTTGTTAAAATGGGTGAATTTTTAAGATCAAAATCCAATCTACGAAATTGCTATCAATTTTTTTACGATTTGAACCTCTATTCATTCGTTTATTTTGCGAAAATGTTTACGTAAAACGCCTTTTCGTTCTTCTTTTGTTTCTTAAATGGATGAAACATCGGTGCATTTTTGCTTAATTAGGTCCGTTGTGCATAATAATTGATTAATCTTCGACATTACTTTAATTTTCACGTAATTTTCGCTCAATTGATTGGTTAATTCCGTGAAAAATTCCGCTTTTCGCGGGTATAATACGCATTTGATTCGTGTTTTGTTTCATAAGCGACGGAAATATCGACCGTGTTTTGTTTAAATGAGTGACGTGTGAAGAGCGAAGCTTATTCTATAATATTCATTAAAATTTGTTAAGATTTTATCTCTCTAAAGGAGTTAATTTTGCCAAAATGTCTGCACTTCACGGGAATGACGACATTTCCGGTGCGCTGCAGGGATTTCTTATTTCTTCGATAAAATGCGTAAATAGGGACGGATTTTTCTCGAAATTAGTGCATCTGAGAGCGAAAACTTCATTCTTTCTAATGACCTAATTGTTTGCACGCTATAAGGTCGATTTTGGTCATAATTTCAGTGAGATTTCAACTTTTTTACGAGTTACCCACCGCCATTTGCATGCCTCACTAATTCGTCGATTAAAGTACTTAAATATGGTTCGATTTTAATAATTTCCGGTTCAAATTGCAGTTAAAACTGTGAGGAATCTTATTTTAGCGATTATTTCATGATTTTATGATTGAATTCTAAGAATTTAACGAAATTGAAAGTTAATCACCGAAGGATTGCCGTTTTAACGTGGTTTACGTATGGGAATATTCAAAGAGTGACGCCGCTAAAACTCCTATTAAATACATAAGAGTGACCTGTAGAGGAGGCCACCACGTGCATTCTTATGGGGAAACGGTGGCGTTTATCAGTAGCGCGACATCTTACAATTGAAATACATTGAGTGGCCTGCTACAAGTGGCAACCACGTGCATTCTTATGGGGAAACGGTGGCGTTTATCAGTAGCGCGACATCTTACAATTGAAATACATTGAGTGGCCTGCTACAAGTGGCAACCACGTGCATTCTTATGGGGAAACGGTGGCTACCAAGAGTGAGGCTATTTCATCCCATTTAAATACATTGAGTGGCCTATAGAGATAAGCGTCCGTTACTAAGTGATCGTACCCATGGCGACGAAAGATACTTTTACTGTTTTAAACGTAACGTAGACGTCATTTATAGGCCGTGAGTGACCAATAAGAGTAACGATCCATACTGTCGTTACGATAAAGGATACAATTCATGTGTTTCGCGATATATATTGATCAGTTAACAACTAGGGAGCTATTCTAGCATGGCAACGCGTATTAACCTTCAGTTTTGACCACCAATTTGCTAGGTTTGGTCTATATCCTGGCGGATCCAGGGTGAAACGAGCGTTATACGTTGCTACAACTAGGTTTAAATACGTAAACAGGTAGGCATGCATGTTAGGGAAGGTTAGATAAGGTTTCTGTACTCACCTAGGTCTGGGATGGAACTGGAAGGTTCCTCCTGCTGGTGCAGACCGAGGTGGTGCTTCTCCTTGCCTCCTTTGTGATGCTGTAACGGCGGGGGCGGTGGCGGCGGCCGCATGGAGTTGCTGGAAGGCGGCGGTTGCTGCGGAGGCCTCATGTTGCCCACCTCCCTCCTCGGGGGCCCTTGGGGACCTCCTGCCTGACTTACAGACCTTCCTCCAACAACTTTGGCAGAGCTCTGCTTGTGATACTGGTAGTCCGACTTGATCACCGGCTGTACCACGTCTTCCTGGTATCCTGTCGAGGTTATCGGATGCCTGGGATATTGCACAAGTCCCCTGTCTGTGTCCACTACTCTCCTTCTAGGGTCGGGGTGCATGGCCTCCCCCGGAATCATCCTGTTCTCCTCCAGCTTGACCAGCACCGGGGGGGAGATGTCTCCAGGCAACCGTTGGTACCCGTCCCGAGTCATTGTTGACGTTATGTCCCCACTGTTGGTGCTCAATCTACTATTGTTGTCTTCCGAGTCGGTCTCGGCCTTGACCTGGAAGGGGGCGTCGTACTGGGGAGGACTTAGGCTGTGGCTGGTCCCTGGAGAAGGTCCTGGAATGGTTCCAGCAGCCATGGAATCGCTGCTGGAGTCGTTGTTGGAAGTTATCTTGTCGGACTGGGTCATTGTGGGCGAATACGTCATGCTCATCTCTGGGGAAGAGTCTGGATGACCGTTGACCAGTACCCTGCGCTTCTGGGAAGGCTTAGCCAAGTCCGGGAGCCTTGGAAGTTCTTCTGTGGCCCTCCCAGTTGCCTTTTCTACATCCTGAGAGGTCCCTGGTGCGTTTGGGACCTTTCCAGTCTGGGCAAACGTTTCATTCAGGAAGTATGCCTTCTTTGGAACCTTTGGTGTCTTCCTAAAGGTCCCAGAAGCTTCTGGAGAGGTTCTGTTGTTAATGGAAGCCTCTGCTGGGTTTCTCGGTGGACTCTGCAGGTCTGGTACAGCCTGAGAATCCTGAAGTACGTTCCCACCAGTTTGAGCTGCCCCTGAGGTGCAGCTGGACGTCACCAAAGCAGTCCTGGGTTCTGTGGATCCCATTTCCCTTCCGGTCATCGCTGAAAAGCAGGTCTGAGCTTTTTTTGTTACAATAAACGAGCTAACTGCAAGTGATCCGGGCTTTATAACGAATGGACGAGTATTGCCTTACGTTAAGCACCGACCAATACCCTTGGTTCAGTACACTACACCAAGTTTTATTGCGTTTCCTAGCCTCCGAAGCTCACCAAGGTTACCAAACAAAGCGAACGGTTCCGGGAAGCGTTCCCGCGACCGGTTAGAACAATAGATTGAGTACAAGATCGATAGCAAGGTAGAAAAAACAATATCAGAAACGTCACTAACCATACAATAGCTACCTGGAAGGTTTAACACCCAAAACTACAACTTCCTTGCAAGTCTACCAATGCTCTAAAGAGTATACCGATTCACGAATGTGACTTATCACCTAAGAACGTCAATACTGGTTATAAATAGGGTCATATAATATAGTCGATACAAACGTTACACTGGAAGATGTCGAGATATTGCACACGTCCTAAAACAGCTTTATACCCAGGTACATGGACCGGTATTGCACCTTAAATATCAACCGCTACTAGTATAAATAAATAAATAGAGAATAAATATATAAATAGGCTTCTTTCCCTTGGTTACACGGGGAGTGGAAGATATCTTGATACCCTAGGAGCCCTGGAACGAGCTGATAGTGACGAATATACACGAATTTTACACGTTGATATGATTAACGAAATCAGCCTTGTACTCGCTACCCTAAAGGCTTCGATATTGCACGATTATTCGTTACAAAAGGTACAAAAATCAGTTCCGATTCTAAAAATCGCACTCGGTTATTGATCAATGTTGACGCGGTCGGTCCCCCCTAACGGCCCAACCTGCATTTATGCATCTACGTAGTCGAATGCATGCGCAAAATATCACTGAAAGGTTTTTCGCACGCTAATTGCACAATTTTATTGCTTGTTTTTGCGAATACCAAAAGCTTCTGTTGTCTAGTGATTCAACCCAGCCCGCTCAGGAACGGAATATACATGTTCGTTACGTTGGACATCCCCTAATCAACAATGCAGAGGGCGAATTCCATCACGACGCCGGTTGCTACGTACTGGTTTTTTTTTATTGCTGTGTTGACCCCCTTGGTTACGCAGCTGGGGTGGGGGGTTGGTTGCTTGGTTACCGTTGCCTAGGTGATACTGACTGGCCTATTTTGTTGTTATTGACAACGCGGAGGGGTTTTAAAAAAGCTCAGACGCCGCTATGGTAACGACTGGATTCTGTCGATGTATTGAGACCTGAAAAGAAAAGACAAAACACACACTTATTTACTTGTGTAATTGACGAGAATTATGGGTAAAGAACAGTTGAAGAACGTATGTTACCGATTGCGAATACGTATGACGGTGAATTTTCGCCATTAATCAACCACGGGGCAAAAATTCTATGAAAATAGACAAATTTAATCATTTTTGCGTAATTTCGATAGCAAATTCTATGAAAATAGACAAATTTAATCATTTCTGCGTAATTTCGATAGCAAATTCTATGAAAATAGACAAATTTAATCATTTTTGCGTGATTTCGATACCAAATTCTATGAAAATAGACAAATTTTATCGTTTTCTAAGTAATTTCGATAGCAAATTCTATGAAAATAGACAAATTTTGGTCTATTAGTAGATAAAATCGCTTACACAACCCCGAAATTGTAACAAAACAAGGTTTTCTACGTTACAGAACGAAAATATCGCATATTTTCGAGAGAATTATGGGTAAATAACAAATGAAGTACTTTTATAACGTATTTCGTAACAATAATACCTTACAACTCACGTTTGACAATACATTGCCGCAAGTAATCAACCACAGAACAAAATTAATCATTTTCTACGTAATTTCGATAGCAAATTCTATGAAAATAGACGAATTCTAGTCCATAAATAGACAAATATGCTCATCTATTCCCGAAATTGCTAAAACATCGGATATATTACGAGAAAAGCAAATATCCAACGTATTTTTCAATAGCTTACTGTTTAAAAACACGAAAAACCGAAATATTTCTGTTGAATTGACCTTTTTTGCTGTTCGACGAAATAATTGCGCCATTATTATCGACAAATGCACTTGTGATTGGTCGACAATGAACACGTTGCTAATGGATACAACAATTCACGCCAAAGAATGTGTGTAAACAAGAAAAAACAAACGAAAATGTAATCCTATTACATTACAGTATGAATTGGCGTTAGAAACGTACGGAATACAATTTCACTTTTGTCAATTGCAGGGTTCGTTTCTTTTATTGATTTAAATAGGAAATAATTGTCCTAGAAAGTTGAAATAAGTGTCAAAAGAAAGGAAAAAGATTACAGATTCTTATTCTAGTCGTTGATTTTCATTTTCTAGCCGAAAATGCGAGAAATTTGACGAAAAATGTGGAAATTTAGTACGATTTTGGTGTTCTAAACAACCCATCCCCTTGACGACCAAAGTAAATAAGTTTGTCTCCATAAGAAATATACGTAGAGTTCACTTTTGTCAATTGCAGGGTTTGTTTCTTTTATCGATTTAAATTAGAAATAATTGTCCTAGAAAGTCGAGACGAGTGTCAAAAGAAAGGAAATTGAATAAAGATTCTTATTATGGTCATAAAATATTAACATATATTCAAAATTACGAGAANGCGATGTTATCATAAACTAAGCGATCTCATCATAAACTAAGCGATGTTATCATAAACTAAGCGATCTCATCATAAACTAAGCGATGTTATCATAAACTAAGCGATCTCATCATAAGCTAAGCGATGTTATCATAAACTAAGCGATCTCATCATAAACTTAGCGATGTTATCATAAACTAAGCGATCTCATCATAAACTAAGCGAAGTCATCATTAAAGTAAGTAAATCCATAATTTCGATTTTATCGGTAATTTAAACGTCGATTTCATTTTATAAATTCATTTTCTCATTTTTCGATTGGAAAATCCTATTCGGCGATGTTTTCCACGATTGCGATGTTCATTTGTTTATATTTTGTGCCAAACTTTCGCCGTGCATTTGTTTATAAATGATTCCAACAATTGCGCCGTTCTTTTGTTTATAATTTTCCCACAATTGCGCTGTTCATTTGTTTACATTTTTCCCACAATATCGCCGCTCATTTGTTTATATTTTCCCCCACAATTGCGCCGTTGATTTGTCTACATCTCTTCCCATTTTTGGCGAAATTCCACGACGATTCGACAGCCGTTGCCATAGCAACCGACAGCTTCCCTAAGCCAACCCTTTTGTTGTTGTCTCCTGGAATTTCTCGCGATTTAAAACAGTTAATCGAAACGACGAATTAATTCTCCGACGAAGACATCGGCCGCCATCTTTAAATTCGCGAAACTATTCCGCGGACTCAACTTATAAATAAATCATAAAACTATCGCGAATTAAAAAACTTTGAGAACAAAAAAAAAAAGAAAATTCTGAAACAAAAAAAAGATAACTTTCGTTCCATTTATAAATTTTAATTCCAAACGCTGGTTTTTTTGATTAAATACGCGACATTCAAAAAAAAATGAAATATATTTATCCTAACATTAGACCCGTTGCCTAGGTGACAGAAGAACGGCGTTTTTAAACAAAAAACAAAGACGCAACTTAATACAGTTACCATTCAAACAAACCGATTTTCAATGATCATTTACTACGTTTATTTACCGATCAGTTAACCGACCGTCACCTTAACCGACTGTCACCTTATCCGACCGTCACCTTAACCGACCTGTTTCCTAGGTAACAGAACAATTACCTTTCAGATTAAAAAAGTATGTGCCACTTAATTTTGTAATTTAAGTTAACTTATTTGAATCAATTAACAAGGTAGAGGTGACAAATCGATTAACCGACCATTGGATTAACCGACCATCGTGTCAACCGGCCCGTTGCCCAGGCAACACAACAAAGACCTTTTTAAATNTAACAGAACAATTACCTTTCAGATTAAAAAAGTAAGTGCCACTTAATTTTGTTTCCGTTTTAACCGACCATTGGATTAACCGACCATCGTGTCAACCGGCCCGTTGCCCAGGCAACACAACAAAGACCTTTTTAAATTAAAAAAAGGAGCAATATAACAATCTGAATGAACCAATAAAATAATCTGAAGTATCACCACAAAGGACCAGATAAATCGGTTAACCGACCGTCGGTTTATCCGACCGTCGGTTTAATCGACCGTCCTTTTAACCGATTTTTTACAATTTCTTTACATTTTCTGATTACCGTAACCCGCTTATTGATAAAACAGTTATTTTCTAGCACGACTACTCGATTATACGGCTATTCCGGATTATCCGACCAATGTACTCGATTATCCGACCATAGACTTCTATTATACGGCTTTATCGGCACATCTAGCATTACCACTCGATTATCCGGCCATATTACTCTATTATCCGACCATAGAATTCGATTATACGGCTTCATCTGTATACCAAGCATGAATTTTCGATTATCCGACCATAGTATTCGATTATCCGGCTTAATGTAGAACTAGCACTCTATTATCCGACGTTATTCGTTTAACACAGATTTCAGGGAAAAGCATCGAAATAGTAACATAGATTTACGCTAGGTAAAACTAGAAAAATAAACAGAAATTATTATGAGTCATTACAATTCCACGATACGGCAACAAGATCAGTTTATCCGGCCATACTATTCGATTATCCGGCCATGGTATTCGATTATCCGGCCATTCTATTCGATTATCCGGCCATACTATTCGATATCCGGCCATACTATTCGATTATCCGACCATACATTTCGATTATCCGGCCATACGGTTGGATTATCCGACTTCATAAGTTTATTTGGAACTACGATTTTATTGTTCGGCCATACATTTCGATTATCCGGCCATACGGTCGGATTATCCGACTTCATAAGTTTATTTGGAACTACGATTTTATTATTCGGCCATACATTTCGATTATCCGGCCATACGGTCGGATTATCCGACTACATAAGTTT
>KZ309303.1:0-21340 GCA_000376725.2 Ladona fulva | reverse complement strand
ATAATAATAATAATAAATCGACTTTATTTCAGGGCGAGATTGAGACTAGTAAGTCTCTTCTTACATCTAACCCTATGTCATAAAAGATGAAAAGAAATAGTTTATGGGGCTAAAATAAAAGAAAAATAACAAAGAGATGTGTTTGCGGGTTAAAAAAAACCTAAGTTATTGCACTTAGGAAAAAATAGAACCCTGCAGGAAAACGCCCACAGGAAGGGGGGCGTGAAAAACCTGCGAAACCTACAGACAGTAGCATCTAAAATTTTAAAGAAGAGGGGGAAATTAGAAAATGAAAAGTGACTGCAACCTTACTGAAAAGAATAAAGAAAACCATAATAAATGTACATTTATACGAAAGAAAGAGGAAAAAACAGAAGAAGGGGGAGAAAAAAGATGAGGACAGGAGATCGATTAGAAATACAAGAAAAGGAACATTGCAAAGATGAATGGGGTCAATTTCGCCCCACATTTAGTCACTATTGTCATTTTTCATTGCCAAAATTATTATTTGTTATTATATCTGACTAATATAAAAGGTTGGGGTGTTTTTCACCCCAAGAGGAGAATATTTCACCACACATTTAAAAATTTAGGTCAACCTTTGCTGCCAAAATCAATTAATCACTAAAATATCAAATCCATAAAAAAAAGTGTGGGGTCTTTTTGACCCCGGATGGGGTTTATTTCACCCCACAATTAAACTTTTAAGTATTCCTTCACTATTACTTTTAATAATCGTTAAGATATATTGCTTGTATAATATTATGGGGCATTTTTGACCCCAAACGGAATTAATTTTGCCATAAAACTAAGCATTTAAGTNACCCTAGATGGGGTTTATTTCGCCCCACAATTAAACTTTTAAGTATTCCTTCACTATTAATTTTAATAATCGTTAAGATATATTGCTTGTATAATATTATGGGGCATTTTTGACCCCAAACGGAATTAATTTTGCCATAAAACTAAGCATTTAAGTCTTTTTTTACTGCAAAAAGTATTAAATTCCAGATTAACCTATTGATATTTAATATTGTGGGGTGTTTAGGACCCCAATTGAAGTATATTTGAGTGTATGGGAAGAATGGACCCCAAACGTGATTAATTTCACCCCAAAATTAAACATTAAAATCCTTTTTAAGTGCTAAAATCAATCAATCGTAAAAATATCCAACTTTTAAAAGGTTATGGGGTGTGATTAACCCCAATGTGGTTTATTTCACCCCACATTTAAACCTTTTACTGTCAGATTTATGACTTACTCAAATATCTAGCAATTGTTGTATTTGGGGTGTTTTTTACCCCAACTGGGGTTCATCATACCCCACGTTTAAACATTTAAGCCTTCTTTTAATTCCAAAATTGTTATTTACTCAAATATCTAGCTATATTATTCAAAAGATTAGATAAAAAAATCCCATTTGGGGTCAGAAACACCCCAAATTCTAATTATTGCTAGATATTTGAGTAAATAGTAATTATTGTAGTAGAAAAAGAAATTTTAAAATGTGGGGTGAAATAAATTCAATTTGGGGTTAACAACACCCCACATTCCAGTAAATGCTATATAATGGAATAAATAACGATTTCAGAAGAAAAAGAAGGATTAAATGTTTAAACGTGGGGTATAATGAACCCCATTTGGGATCAAACACACCCCAAACTCTCAAATTTTTATATTAATTTGATAATTTAGTGATTAATTGATTTTGGCAATTGATTTTGTCAGTGCAAAAGGACTTCAATGTTTAATTCTGGGGTGTAATGAACCCCATTTGGGGTCAAACACACCCCAAACTCTTAAATTTGTTAGAAATTAGACTCCAATGATTAAATGTCGGGCATAATTGTTCCCTTTTTTGGTCAAAAACAACCCAAATTCTAACAATTGTTAGATATTTGAGTAAGTAATGCTTTTGTCAGTAAGAGAAGCTGTAAATTGTCAAATGTGGGGTGAATTTAACCCCATATGGGGTATAAAAAACCCCAAATTCATTTAAATGCTGGATATTTCATTAAAGAACCATTAAGGCAGTAAAAGAAGGCATAAAAGTTGTAATTTGGGGTGTTATGAACCCCATATGGGGTCTAAATCACCCCAAATTCTTTTAATTGCTGGATATTTCATTAAAGAACCATTTAGGCAGTAAAAGATGGCTTAAATGTTTGAATGTGGGGTGTAATTAACCCCATATGGGGTCTAAAACACCCCAAATTCTTTTAATTGCTGGATATTTCGGTAATTAATTATTTAGGCAGTAAAAGAAGCCTTAAATGTTTGAATGTGGGGTGTAATTAACCCCATATGGGGTCTAAAACACCCAAAATTCTTTTAATTGCTGGATATTTCAGTAAATAATTATTTAGGCAGTAAAAGATGGCTTAAATGTTTGAATGTGGGGTGTAATTAACCCCATATGGGGTCTGAAACACCCCACATTCATTTAAATGCTGGATATTTCAGTAAATAATTATTTAGGCAGTAAAAGAAGCCTTAAATGTTTGAATGTGGGGTGTAATTAACCCCATATGGGGTCTAAAACACCCACATTCTTTACATTAGTCAGATATTTGAGTAATAATGATTTGGACATTTAAAAATGAATTTATTCCTTAAATATGGGGTGAATTCAATCCCATTTGGGGCAGAAAAACACCCCACACTCTTGTATCACTCAGATATTTTAATAATTAATGAATTTGGCATTTATAAAAGACAAATGTTTAATTTTGGGGCAAAATTAATCCGATATGGGGTCAAACATACCCCAGGCACGTATATTAGGGTAAAATATGCATAAGTTTTGGTCAAAAATACACTGGAATCTTTTATTTGTCAGAGATTTTAGTAATTAATGTTAATTGACATTGAAAAAAGATGTAAATGGTTGAGTGTGGGGTGAATTTAACCCCAGTTGGGGTCAAACACACCCCACATTCTAATATGAGTCAGATATTTTAGTAATTAAGGATTTTTGTAGTCAACAAAGAATTATTTCTTCAAATCTGGGAGGTAGTAAACGGTTTTCTTGGGGTCAAAATTACCCCATGATCCAATATCAGACTGAATTTCATAATTAAGGCTAAATAAAAGATATTTTTAGTAATTAATGTTAACTGACATTGAAAAAAGACGTAAATGTTTTGACGTGGGGTGAATTTAACCCCATTTGGGGTACCAAAAACACCAAACTCAAACTGGGGTTCATTATACCCCACATTTAAAGACTTACGCAATATTTATCGCCAAAATCTTTATTTACTCTAATATCTAGCAATTTTTTTAAGAATGTGGGGTGTTATTAACCCCAAATGAAATTAATTTCACCCCACATTTAAACATTTAAGCCCTCTTTCACTGCCAAAATCGTTATTTACTGAAATATCTAGCAATTAATTGAGTGTGGGGTGTGTTTGATCCCAAATTGGGGTACATTGTACCCCAATTTCAAACATTGAAGTCCTATTTCACTGCCAAAATCATAAAATAACAATTCTAAAAGTAATACATTTCACACACACAATGAATGTTCCTCAGAAAGAAAATACCAATTTTTCCAATTATTTATAATTACGCAACAACCGAGGTTTTAATGAATGGGGTTACGTACACCCCAGGTTGGGGTACAGAATACCCCACCAAATTCCCCAGTTCTTTTAAAACTGCCCGAATCATCATCACCCATAAGGATTTCTAATTATATGCATGTGTGGGGTAATACATACCCCAATCACTGAAGCTCTTATTCTTCCTTTGCCAAAATTACTAATGAATCAATAAAATCAATGTAATCTCGTGGGGTACGATACACCCCAATGGGGTCTGTTACACCCCAACGGGGTCTGTTTCACCCCACACTAAAATACGTCTTTTTTCTTTACGAAATCTCGCTACAATTTCTTATTTCTGGACGAGAAATATACAGAACGATAAACGAATTTAATCGCTATTCAATCGATGTGACAATTTAAATTGATATAAATATTGTTAAATAAAACGCGAAAATTATAATTACGTCATCCTTTTCACTTAAGAGTAACTTTTTGATTTTTTTTGCGAATTTCATTTTTGTGAATTCGAGAACTATCCGCCATGTTAATAAGAAGCATATTTGTTGATATCAAAATGGCGGCATTAATTATACGAAGAATATCGTGAATTAAACGGAATTAAACAATTTAATCGTTTTCCTCTGCAAGATGACGGCGAAAATATTTAATATAACACTGAAAATGTAGCAAAGTTACCGAGGACGACGAAAAGGTAAAAAAAATACGATATTATCACTCGCGAAACCTCCCAAACAATTAATTCACCAAGGCGACGCTTTCAAAAGTCCCACTTCGTAACTAGGTAACGGTACACGACGTTACACAGCATTTACTCTACCGCGTTCAAGTTCTAAGGTCTCCTATTTAATTTCGCACAAAGTACTTGCCCCAGAAAGTCGAAGCTTCCCTCCGTTGACGACGCAATCTTCCTGAAAGTCCTCATAATTTTCAAAACGCCGAACTCCCGTTTCCATGGCAGCCGATGACGTTTCTTAAGACGCCTGTTTTTGCATCATCGGTGGCAAATCCTTTATTCGTTCAACTTCTAAAGTCTCCAATTTATTTCCGCCAAACCGCTGGCTCCAGGGAGTCGAAACTTCTCTCAATTGTGGACGTGATTTCCGTGAACGGCTCCAGTTTTTCAAGATGTCCTCCGCCATGATGTAACCACTTCCGGGAGACTTCTTCTTGCGTCGCTTTTCGCCCAAATAAAAAAGAAACCTGGAAGAAAATTAGGTCTATTAATAATCACGGTCTCGACAATCGTTTTCAACAACATTCAGAGCAATAAAAAAGACTCGTTTGCTTTAAATTTGCGAAAATATCGTCTTGGAGACAATTTCCAAATTTGCACCACAGATGGCGGGACCGTCAACGTGCGTTAAATGGATACATCTAAAAGTTAACGCACTAATATTCCACTGTGGACTGTTAAAGTATAATTAAAACGCATCGAATACGCACTTCCAGACTCGTTACTAACAATAACAAGCATAAAATCCTCGCCTAGCAACGGGGGGCGGCGAGACCAAAACCTAGCAACAAGTGATTTAGAATGAAATTACGTAGCGAAGGAGCTAACAATGGTCTTTCTAGAGCTATCTAAGATATAAAGACGTCTCTAACTGTCATTATTTCTATAAATACCGCTCACCATCACTTCGAAACTTATAATAAACTTCAAAATCTGTCAATTTTCCGGAATGGTCGCCTAGCAACCAGGGCCGACACTCCAAAACCTAGCAGCAAGTGATTTTGTATGACGTTACATAGCAACGGAGGTAACAACGGTCTTCCTATTGAAGATAATACTATTTTAACACACAAACACGGCTCCGATTAATATTGATGGAATAAAAATAGTTCGTTTTAACCTTCAAACTGCGTTTAAAGCCACAAAAATCCATCATTTCTCAACGATAACCATAATTTTGACACAAATTTCACCGTTGCGAGAATCAATCACCTAAATTCGAACACTGAACCACGCGATCAAACCGGAAACAGGGCATCTGAACCCGGAAACATGCATGGAAAGATGTCTGGCGTGGTTAACACAGAGTACACATAATCGCGGCGAAATTAAAGCATCGAATCACTTACAAAGTTCGCAAGCACACAGAAATAAACAAATTCAATCACTTTAACGTTGCGAATCCTCTTTTTTCGTCTTCGGAGACGGAAAACGGGCGAAATCTCACGTAAAACAATTCACAACTCTAGAGGACACGTTTCCGTTGAAAGAGGCGCGAAAACTGATCGTCTCGGAACCGATCGATCTATCGATACACCTATCGATACGACCTTCGCTTCGATATCGATGGTTTTGTGGGCTACACTTGTAAATATCACCCAGAGAAACGGTTCCTGCCGCTTTATGCATGTTTAAAGGAGGTTTTCGTCGTGAAATTGGTGACGTAAATGGAAAACGGAGACGAAAATCCAATCTGCAGGCTTTGTTTGAGCGGAGGGGACTCCCTGGTGTACATTTTCAAGCAGAACGCGTCTCAGCTGTGTGTTCCAGAGGTCATACGGAATTTCCTGAGGATAGAGGTGATTTCACGTCCAATCCGGTCCTAAAACATGTTTGTAACAACGTTTAAAACGTTTTACAAACGAAAATACATCGCTAAAGGCGTTTGTATCTTCGTTTCCGTGGCAACTACGTGTTTTATAGGCGTTACCAAGCGTTTGTTTACTTTGAAACCATTCGGAAATTTAGAAGTTTCGTTCCGGAAGTCATACTTGTGGGAATAAACAGGTGTTTCCTATCTTTCGACGTGAATTTGTGTGTAATATTGTAGCAGAATCTGTTTCTTAATACTTTCGGATGTTTTTTTTAATGAAAATGTAAAGTGGAACACGTAAGCAAGTTTGTTTTGGCTGTGTCTAAGCGACGATACGCAGTGTTTGTTTCTTTTGGTGATTTAAACGCGAAATAATCGTCCCAGAAAGTCGAAATAGGTGTCAAAAGAAGGGAAATTGAATGAAGATTCTTATTCTAGTCGTTGAACATCGCTTACGATTCGAAATTCCGAGAATTTCGACGAAATAAGTGAAAAATTAGTAGGATTCGTGGATGTAAACAACTCTTCCCCTTGGCGACCAATGTCATTTCTTGCAGGGTTTGTTTCTTTTATTGATTTAAATAGGAAATAATTGTCCTAGAAAGTCGAAATAAGTGTCAAAAGAAAGGAAAATGAATGAAGATTCTTATTCTAGTCGTTGAACATCGCTTACGATTCGAAATTCCGAGAATTTCGACGAAATAAGTGAAAAATTAGTAGGATTCGTGGATGTAAACAACTCTTCCCCTTGGCGATCAATGTCATTTCTTGCAGGGTGTTTCTTTTATTGATTTAAATAGGAAATAATTGTCCTAGAAAGTCGAAATAAGTGTCAAAAGAAAGGAAAATGAATGAAGATTCTTATTTTTGTCGTGGAATATCGCTTACGTTTATAAATTGCGAGAATTTTGATGAAATAAGCGGAAATTTGTAGTTGTAAACAACCCATTCCCTTGACGACCAATGCACCTGAAAGTGTCTCCATAAGAAATACACGTAGAGTTTTGTCAATCGCAGGGTTTGTTTCATTTATTGATTTAAATAGGAAATAATTGTCCTAGAAAGTCGAAATAAGTGTCAAAAGAAAGGAAAATGATTGTAGGTTCTTATTTACATCGCGGAATATCGCTCCCGATTCGAAATTCCGAGAATTTAGGTTAATGGTGAACAGAATCATTTTTGACCCATTTCAGCTTTATGAAAGCTTTGAAAACGTCGTGAAAAGCGAAAACGAATGTGCCATTTATACGTGAATAGGACCGATTTGTTCGTATTCAACGTCTTCGCCGCGACTTCCTCTTTAAAGTCGCGATTATGCGTTAATTTTGGATGGAAAAGGAGTTGATGCCTGTTTGTTGACGACGTGAATTGTAATCTCGAACTTTTCCGCTGTTTTTTTCAGGTTTCCGAGGGCGATGGGTACCCCCCTTACGTTTGTATGATGTGTTACACGAAGCTGACGGACTTTAAAGAGTTTCGGGAGCAGTGTCTCCAGTCTAGACACGCCTACGATTCTCTGAAGGCGTCCAAAGCGACCCAGGAGAGCTGCTCCAACGAGGAAGACCTTTTGGTATCTCTTTCGAATCGAATCTCTCGTTTTTACGTTGCCGTGACTCGCGTTTATTGTCGGAAATCGATTTTTTTGCGTATCTATCGAATTTTTCTGCGCGTTTTAGCGATTTTTACAAGCAAAACGTCGAGTTATTTCTAATATTTCTGCATGAATGTCATATTTTATCGATTTCTTTGGGAAATATATCCTGTTTTAGCGATTATTTCCGTAAATATATCGTAAATAAGCCATTTTAAAGCAAAATATGATTTTTTTATCAAATATTTCTGCATGAATGTCATATTTTATCGATTTCTTTGGGAAATATATCCTGTTTTAGCGATTATTTCCGTAAATATATCGTAAATAAGCCATTTTAAAGCAAAATATGATTTTTTTATCAAATATTTCTGCATGAATGTCATATTTTATCGATTTCTTTGGGAAATATATCCTGTTTTAGCGATTATTTCCGTAAATATATCGTAAATAAGCCATTTTAAAGCAAAATATGATTTTTTTATCAAATATTTCTGCATGAATGTCATATTTTATCGATTTCTTTGGGAAATATATCCTGTTTTAGCGATTATTTCCGTAAATATATCGTAAATAAGCCATTTTAAAGCAAAATATGATTTTTTTATCAAATATTTCTGCATGAATGTCATATTTTATCGATTTCTTTGGGAAATATATCCTGTTTTAGCGATTATTTCCGTAAATATATCGTAAATAAGCCATTTTAAAGCAAAATATGATTTTTTTATCAAATATTTCTGCATGAATGTCATATTTTATCGATTTCTTTGGGAAATATATCCTGTTTTAGCGATTATTTCCGTAAATATATCGTAAATAAGCCATTTTAAAGCAAAATATGATTTTTTTATCAAATATTTCTGCATGAATGTCATATTTTATCGATTTCTTTGGGAAATATATCCTGTTTTAGCGATTATTTCCGTAAATATATCGTAAATAAGCCATTTTAAAGCAAAATATGATTTTTTTATCAAATATTTCTGCATGAATGTCATATTTTATCGATTTCTTTGGGAAATATATCCTGTTTTAGCGATTATTTCCGTAAATATATCGTAAATAAGCCATTTTAAAGCAAAATATGATTTTTTTATCAAATATTTCTGCATGAATGTCATATTTTATCGATTTCTTTGGGAAATATATCCTGTTTTAGCGATTATTTCCGTAAATATATCGTAAATAAGCCATTTTAAAGCAAAATATGATTTTTTTATCAAATATTTCTGCATGAATGTCATATTTTATCGATTTCTTTGGGAAATATATCCTGTTTTAGCGATTATTTCCGTAAATATATCGTAAATAAGCCATTTTAAAGCAAAATATGATTTTTTTATCAAATATTTCTGCATGAATGTCATATTTTATCGATTTCTTTGGGAAATATATCCTGTTTTAGCGATTATTTCCGTAAATATATCGTAAATAAGCCATTTTAAAGCAAAATATGATTTTTTTATCAAATATTTCTGCATGAATGTCATATTTTATCGATTTCTTTGGGAAATATATCCTGTTTTAGCGATTATTTCCGTAAATATATCGTAAATAAGCCATTTTAAAGCAAAATATGATNTGTAACATTTCATCAATCATATGAGCAAAATCAAATGAAATTCATCCGAAAGATGAATGCATTCTAATAAAAGTATATAACTTTAGTTTCAGCGTCTATCTTTAGCTTTGTCGCGAAAATAATTGCGAATTTTTTTTTCGCAAAATTTTTGCACATTTAATCATTTGCGAATTTGACGATTTTACGATTGAAATTCGCAGGAGCTGCCGACGGAAGTTAAGAGGGAATCGGACGACAGCCTCGAGAATGACTATGATGAGGTAAATTCGCACCAAAACCTAGAAATGGGTATTTTGCACTGCCAATTTTTAAGGATTTTGCTTTCTTGCCAATAAAGTGCCGTTTAAATTCATTGAGTGGCCTGTGGAAGTAGCCACCCAATGCTTTCTTATGGGGAAACAGTGGCTCGTGCACGTGGCGCTACTTTATCCTATTTAAATACATCGAGTTGCCTTTAGAAGAGGCCACCGCATTCATTCTTATGGGGAAGCAGTTGCTCGTGCAAGTTGCTCTACTTTATCCTATTTAAATACATTGAGTTGCCTTTTGAAGAGGCCACCGAATGCATTCTTATGGGTTTATTTATTTATCTCATTTCTTTCGTATTTTCCCAGCAAATTCCTCTGGACATTGTGAAAACTGAGTTGACAGAAGAGGAGGGCGTGTTTTCTGTTGGATCTTCAGAGGTGAGCTGTTCGTTTAACTTAATTGCTATCAATCAAACCCACCAAAATGTCCTCTTATTTCATTAAATTTCTCGGAATTTCGAACCGATTTCGATATTCCACGACCAGAATAAGAATCTTCACTCTTTTTCCTTTATTTTGACACTCGTCCGGACTTTCTAGGACAATTATTTCCTATTTAAATCGATAAAAGAAACAAACCCTGCAATTGATAAAAGTGAATTTCATTGGTTGTCAAGGGGAACAAGTTGTTTACAAACACTAACTTGCACATAAATTCCACTTATTTCATCAAATTTCTCCCAAATTTTAATCGAAAGCGATATTCTACGACCGGAATAAGAATCTTCAATCTTTTTCCTTTCTTTTGACACTTGTTTCAACTTTCTAGGACGATTATTTCCTGTTTAAATCATTAAGAGAAACAAACCCTGCTATTGACAAAAGTAAGCCTTACGTGTATTTCTTATGGGAGAATTTTGAACTCGTCTGGGATCGAACCTGGGACTATTGGGGACGTAAAAAGTATCCTTATGTATGTCTGAAGAAGGGATTTAACTGTCCCCAAAGTTTGAAAGTCGTACGTAAAGTGGTTTTCGAGTTATTCGGCGAAAATGCACGCTTAGAATTGAAATCTCTCCTTCCTTCGCAATATATGTATACCCGAAATTCGTCATTTATTCCGATAAATTGAATCACGATTCTCAACTGTTATTTCTGTTTCCAGGGCAGTTCTTTGCCGCTTTCTTCACCAGATTTCCAAGAAGACAACCATCAACAGGTGAGTTGGAACCTTTTTTTTTTCGTTATTCTGTTAATTTTTTTACGTGTTAATGTTGAATTTAATTGCAAAATCGTTTAGACGTAAGTTTAGACATCATGACGGGTGGGTTCGTACTCGGTTGCCATGGCAACCTGTTTTTTTTTTAACAAGGCAGCGTATCCTGGAAACGCGAAACGAAAGATTGGTTGACGCGATGAAAGATGGATAAATATTACCTTTATGAAACAAACAACAACGCTATTTACTGTGATTATACGTGAAGTAATATGTAAAAGTGAAGAACTAAAGATTCGCCGTCGTCAAGGAAACGATCACGACGAATTGAAAGAATTTTTTGAGTTGCAATTCAGCATAAAGATGGAATTTCGGTCGCTATGGCTACGGATTAGTGTTAATTAAATGATAAACGTACCGAAATGGTCGACTAACGTGTGAAAAAGCGATGAGAACTGCTCAGCAACTCAAATTTGCGTCAGGTCAATGGGTTGTCATGGCTACAGTTTTCCTGTTTGTGAATATAAAAAACGATTATCCCGCTGAGTTTACGATGAGTTCGCTCAGGTTGTGATTAGTACGCTTACTTTATCATGAGTTGGCTTAGTCAATGATGAGTACGCTTAGTTTACGATGAGATCGCTTAGTTTACTATGTGTCCGCTTAGTTATATGATAAGTTTGCTTAGTTAATGATACATTCGCTTAGTCAACGATGAGTACGCTTACTTTACGATGAGATCGCTTAGTTTAAAAGACCGGTGGAACTCGTATGCCCAGGCCGGTCTAAGTCGTATGCCCAGGGCCGCTCTAAGTCGTATGCCCAGGGCCAGTGGAAGTCGTATGCCCAGGGCCAGTATAAGTCGTATGCCCAGGGCCGGTATAAGTAGTATGCCCAGGGCCGGTAGAAGTCGTATACCCAGGGCCAGTATAAGTCGTATGCCCAGGGCCGGTATAAGTAGTATGCCCAGGGCCGGTGGAAGTCGTATACCCAGGGCCGGTATAAGTAGTATTCCCAGGGCCGGTGGAAGTCGTATACCCAGGGCCGGTGGCAGTCGTATACCCAGGGCCAGTATAAGTCGTATACCCAGGGCCGGTGGAAGTCGTATGCCCAGGGCCAGTATAAGTAGTATACCCAGGGCCGGTATAAGTAGTATGCCCAGGGCCGGTAGAAGTCGTATACCCAGGGCCAGTATAAGTCGTATGCCCAGGGCCGGTATAAGTAGTATGCCCAGGGCCGGTGGAAGTCGTATACCCAGGGCCGGTATAAGTAGTATTCCCAGGGCCGGTGGAAGTCGTATACCCAGGGCCGGTGGCAGTCGTATACCCAGGGCCAGTATAAGTCGTATACCCAGGGCCGGTGGAAGTCGTATGCCCAGGGCCAGTATAAGTAGTATACCCAGGGCCGGTATAAGTGGTATGCCCAGGGCCGGTGGATGTCGTATACCCAGGGCCGGCAGAATTCGTATGCCCAGGGCCTGCCGAAATCGTATGCCCAGGGCCTCTTTTCTCAAAAGGTGCGTCCGTTTCAGTTCCAGGGCGAGCTGGAGAGCGGGGCTCGGCAGCTGTGCAGCCACAGGGTGGCCCCGTGCAAGTACAAATGCGCCCAGTACGAGATGGCGGTGCGGCTGTGGAAGGACCGGGTGCGGCAGGCGCGGCGCCGGGCGATGGAGAGCGATGTGGAGCGGGAGCGGCGGTTGGCGCAGGACAGGGAGCGGACGAGGGCGCGGAGGGCCAAAGAGAGTCCGGAGGAAAAGGCGCGGCGATTGGAAAGGGCGCGGGTTTACATGGCGGAGAAGAGGAGGAGATTGGTGGCGATGGTTGCCATGGAGAACGGCATTTACGACAACTGACGGAGGTATTACATTTACTGCCGGAAATCGCCTAAAATGTTGAAGGAATTCCTTTATATCGAAGACTATCGACTCGACATATCGATAACTATCGATACGATGGCGAAATTTCCATCAAAATGGTTCAAATTCATACATTATATGTAATTTTTGACTCAGATGTCCATAGTTACAGAAATGCTTGTGAAATCACCTTAAATATCGACGGAATCCATTCATATCGAAAACTATCGACTCGATATATCGATAGCTATCGATACAACACTGAGACTCCCCTCGAAGTAGTTGAAACTGAATGATTTAGTACTTTCTTTTTGCTTTAGTAATGATTTTTTGTTTATAACCTCAGAATCACACTAAATTTTCGTCTTTTTTATCCAAATATTCGCAATTTTGAATAGAAAGCGATATTCCACGACTAGATTAAGAATCCGCAATCTTTTTCCTTTCTTTTGACACTTATTTCGACTTTCTAGGACAATTATTTCTCATTCAAATCAATAAAAGAAACAAACCCTGCAATTGACAAAAGAAAACTGCATTGGTTGTCAAGGGGAGCAAGTTGTTTACAACCACAAACATGCACATAAATTCCACTTTATTTCATCAAATTTCTGCCATTTTTTAATTGTAAGCAATATTCCGCAAATTAAATAAGAATCTGTAATATTTTTCCTTTCTTTTGACACTTGTTTCGACTTTCTAGGACAATTATTTCCTATTTAAATCGATAAAAGAAACAAACCCTGCAATTGACAAAAGTGGACTCTACGTGTATCTCTTATGGAGACTTTTAGACTCGTCCGGGGTCGAACCTGAGACCTTTGGGGACATAAAAATCAGCTAATAATATGCCCAGGGAAGACTTTTAACCAACATTAAAAGTTTGATTAGAAAAAATGCCAATTTTTATCAATTTCTTTCGCTTTCGTAACCACGCGAAATTGAATTGGTAAAATTTACAAAAATCGAATTCTTTTATGAAATTTTGCACTTTTTCCAGGTCCGGCTCCGTAGAAGAGGCGTGACAATTCAACGGAGGCACGAATTTGCTGCGGAATTTCTTCCGAAGACCTCGAGGGACGAAAACTGCTGCCGAATCACGAATCCGTGACAAGGAATTCGTGTTTCAAAAAAAAAACCCACGGGACGTGACAAAAACAGCCGAAAGTGCGCGCGATTGGGTGAAACGTCCTTCCTGGGGGGAGGACGTTTTGTAAATAAATGTTTAAAGTGTCGATTTTCGTGTGTTTTCGAAATTGTGTTTATGTAATATTTGAGAATTCTTTCCTATGAAACCCAATGTTTTAATAAAAGAAAAGCACTTTTAAATGGCGAATCTCTACTTCATTCGATGCGATGTGCGTGATGATGAAGTCACGAATTGGCGCATTCGAGAATTGATTGAATGCACGAAATATGTGGACGATTAATTCACGAAATCTCTACCCTACGGCTGTAAAATCCTGCTTGTTTTATGGAAATTCTCGCAATTTAGAATCTATATCAAGATTTCACAGCAAAAAGAAGAATCTGTAATCAGTTTCCTTTCTTTTGACACTTGTTTCAACTTTCTAGGGCGATTATTTCCTGTTTAAATCATTAAGAGAAACAAACCCTGCTATTGACAAAAGTAAGCCTTACGTGTATTTCTTATGGGAGAATTTTGAACTCGTCTGGGATCGAACCTGGGACTATTGGGGACGTAAAAAGTATCCTTATGTATGTCTGAAGAAGGGATTTAACTGTCCCCAAAGTTTGAAAGTCGTACGTAAAGTGGTTTTCGAGTTATTCGGCGAAAATGCACGCTTAGAATTGAAATCTCTCCTTCCTTCGCAATATATGTATACCCGAAATTCGTCATTTATTCCGATAAATTGAATCACGATTCTCAACTGTTATTTCTGTTTCCAGGGCAGTTCTTTGCCGCTTTCTTCACCAGATTTCCAAGAAGACAACCATCAACAGGTGAGTTGGAACCTTTTTTTTTTCGTTATTCTGTTAATTTTTTTACGTGTTAATGTTGAATTTAATTGCAAAATCGTTTAGACGTAAGTTTAGACATCATGACGGGTGGGTTCGTACTCGGTTGCCATGGATGGAAAAGGAGTTGATGCCTGTTTGTTGACGACGTGAATTGTAATCTCGAACTTTTCCGCTGTTTTTTTCAGGTTTCCGAGGGCGATGGGTACCCCCCTTACGTTTGTATGATGTGTTACACGAAGCTGACGGACTTTAAAGAGTTTCGGGAGCAGTGTCTCCAGTCTAGACACGCCTACGATTCTCTGAAGGCGTCCAAAGCGACCCAGGAGAGCTGCTCCAACGAGGAAGACCTTTTGGTATCTCTTTCGAATCGAATCTCTCGTTTTTACGTTGCCGTGACTCGCGTTTATTGTCGGAAATCGATTTTTTTGCGTATCTATCGAATTTTTCTGCGCGTTTTAGCGATTTTTACAAGCAAAACGTCGAGTTATTTCTAATATTTCTGCATGAATGTCATATTTTATCGATTTCTTTGGGAAATATATCCTGTTTTAGCGATTATTTCCGTAAATATATCGTAAAATTAGCAATTATTTCCGCAAATATGTCGTAAATTAGGTATTTTAAAGCAAAATATGATTTTTTTATCAAATATTTCTGCATGAATGTCATATTTTATCGATTTCTTTGGGAAATATATCCTGTTTTNGTTTACGATGAGATCGCTTAGTTTACGATGAGATCGCTTAGTTTACGATGTGTCCGCTTAGTTATATGATAAGTTTGCTTAGTTAATGATACATTCGCTTAGTCAACGATGAGTACGCTTACTTTACGATGAGATCGCTTAGTTTAAAAGACCGGTGGAACTCGTATGCCCAGGCCGGTCTAAGTCGTATGCCCAGGGCCGCTCTAAGTCGTATGCCCAGGGCCAGTGGAAGTCGTATGCCCAGGGCCAGTATAAGTCGTATGCCCAGGGCCGGTATAAGTAGTATACCCAGGGCCAGTATAAGTAGTATGCACAGGGCCGGTATAAGTCGTATACCCAGGGCCGGTGGAAGTCGTATGCCCAGGGCCAGTATAAGTAGTATGCACAGGGCCGGTGGAAGTCGCATGCCCAGGGCCTGCCGAAATCGTATGCCCAGGGCCTCTTTTCTCAAAAGGTGCGTCCGTTTCAGTTCCAGGGCGAGCTGGAGAGCGGGTATGCCCAGGGCCGGTAGAAGTCGTATACCCAGGGCCAGTATAAGTCGTATGCCCAGGGCCGGTATAAGTAGTATGCCCAGGGCCGGTGGAAGTCGTATACCCAGGGCCGGTATAAGTAGTATTCCCAGGGCCGGTGGAAGTCGTATACCCAGGGCCGGTGGCAGTCGTATACCCAGGGCCAGTATAAGTCGTATACCCAGGGCCGGTGGAAGTCGTATGCCCAGGGCCAGTATAAGTAGTATACCCAGGGCCGGTATAAGTGGTATGCCCAGGGCCGGTGGATGTCGTATACCCAGGGCCGGCAGAATTCGTATGCCCAGGGCCGATCGAAGTCGTCCGCCCAGGGCCTCTTTTCTCAAAAGGTGCGTCCGTTTCAGTTCCAGGGCGAGCTGGAGAGCGGGGCTCGGCAGCTGTGCAGCCACAGGGTGGCCCCATGCAAGTACAAATGCGCCCAGTACGAGATGGCGGTGCGGCTGTGGAAGGACCGGGTGCGGCAGGCGCGGCGCCGGGCGATGGAGAGCGATGTGGAGCGGGAGCGGCGGTTGGCGCAGGACAGGGAGCGGACGAGGGCGCGGAGGGCCAAAGAGAGTCCGGAGGAAAAGGCGCGGCGATTGGAAAGGGCGCGGGTTTACATGGCGGAGAAGAGGAGGAGATTGGTGGCGATGGTTGCCATGGAGAACGGCATTTACGACAACTGACGGAGGTATTACATTTACTGCCGGAAATCGCCTAAAATGTTGAAGGAATTCCTTTATATCGAAGACTATCGACTCGACATATCGATAACTATCGATACGATGGCGAAATTTCCATCAAAATGGTTCAAATTCATACATTATATGTAATTTTTGACTCAGATGTCCATAGTTACAGAAATGCTTGTGAAATCACCTTAAATATCGACGGAATCCATTCATATCGAAAACTATCGACTCGATATATCGATAGCTATCGATACAACACTGAAATTCCCCTCGAAGTAGTTGAAACTGAATGATTTAGTACTTTCTTTTTGCTTTAGTAATGATTTTTTGTTTATAACCTCAGAATCACACTAAATTTTCGTCTTTTTTATCCAAATATTCGCAATTTTGAATAGAAAGCGATATTCCACGACTAGATTAAGAATCCGCAATCTTTTTCCTTTCTTTTGACACTTTATTCAACTTTCTAGGACAATAATTTCCTATTTAAATCAATAAAAGAAACAAACCCTGCAATTGACAAAAGTAAACTGCATTGGTAGTCAAGGGGAGCAAGTTGTTTACAACCACAAACATGCACATAAATTCCACTTTATTTCATCAAATTTCTCCCATTTTTTAATTGTAAGCAATATTCCGCAAATTAAATAAGAATCTGCAATATTTTTCCTTTCTTTTGACACTCGTCTCGACTTTCTAGGACAATTATTTCCTATTTAAATCGATAAAAGAAACAAACCCTGCAATTGACAAAAGTGGACTCTACGTGTATCTCTTATGGAGACTTTTAGACTCGTCCGGGGTCGAACCTGAGACCTTTGGGGACATAAAAATCAGCTAATAATATGCCCAGGGAAGACTTTTAACCAACATTAAAAGTTTGATTAGAAAAAATGCCAATTTTTATCAATTTCTTTCGCTTTCGTAACCACGCGAAATTGAATTGGTAAAATTTACAAAAATCGAATTCTTTTATGAAATTTTGCACTTTTTCCAGGTCCGGCTCCGTAGAAGAGGCGTGACAATTCAACGGAGGCACGAATTTGCTGCGGAATTTCTTCCGAAGACCTCGAGGGACGAAAACTGCTGCCGAATCACGAATCCGTGACAAGGAATTCGTGTTTCAAAAAAAAAACCCACGGGACGTGACAAAAACAGCCGAAAGTGCGCGCGATTGGGTGAAACGTCCTTCCTGGGGGGAGGACGTTTTGTAAATAAATGTTTAAAGTGTCGATTTTCGTGTGTTTTCGAAATTGTGTTTATGTAATATTTGAGAATTCTTTCCTATGAAACCCAATGTTTTAATAAAAGAAAAGCACTTTTAAATGGCGAATCTCTACTTCATTCGATGCGATGTGCGTGATGATGAAGTCACGAATTGGCGCATTCGAGAATTGATTGAATGCACGAAATATGTAGACGATTAATTCGCGAAATCTCTACCCTACGGCTGTAAAATCCTGCTTGTTTTATGGAAATTCTCGCAATTTAGGATCAAAAGCGATATTCAACGACCAGAATAAGAATCTACAATCTTTTTCCTCTCTTTTGAGACCCGTCTCGACTTTCTAGGACAATTACTTCCTATTTAAATCAATAAAAGAAACAAACCCTGCTATTGACAAAAGATAATTTCACTGGTTGTCAAGGGGAACAAGTTGTTGACAACCACAAACTTGCACATAAGTTCCACTTATTTCATCAAATTTCTCCAATATTTTAATTGAAAGCGATATTCAACGACTAGAACAAGAATCTATGATATTTTCCCCCTCTTTTTACATTTATTTCGACTTTCTAGGACAATTATTTCCTATTTAAATAAATAAAAGAAACAAACCCTGCAATTGACAAAAGTGAACTCTACGTGTATTTCTTATGGAGATTCCTACCTACACCTACACTTTTTCTAATTAATTGATGAAATTCCTCCCAAATATGAATCGAAAGCGACATTCAACGACTAGAATATGAATCTATGATCATTTATTTATATTTTGACACTAGTCTCGACTTTCTAGGACAATTATTTCTAATTTAAATCAGTAAAAGAAACAAACCCTGCAATCGACAGAAGTGAACTCGACGTGTATTTCTTATGGAGTTTCATCCGCCTAGAACTAGTTTCCCTTGTTTTATAAAATTTCTCGTAATTTCGAACCTAAAACAACGTTCCAAGGCCACAATTAGAATCTCCATTCAATTTCCTCTCTTTTGACACTCGTCTCGACTTTCTAGGACAACTATTTCTAATTTAAATCAATAAAAGAAACAAACTACTAAGAATCGTAGATGATGTATATTTCATCAAAATTCTCGCTCCAATATATATCTAAATTGTATGTGTTAAATATGAATCTGTATATTATAGATAATGTCTTAGTACTGACCTAGTTCGAAACAAGGTGTATACAGATTATTCTCCATAAGAAATACATTGTGTTATGCAAAACGGGTTTATATCAGAATTAAAATAATGTTGGCTTTTGAATTCTTCTAAGTATAGCGATTGCTTCAATAGAAACCCTCATAAAATCGTAGATGGTCAATACCATTGTCCATAAGAAATGCATTGCGGCGGTTAGAATTTAATTAATTTTAAGGCACTTTTAGTAAAGCTAGGATAATGAAAATTTCTACGTATAGAGATCTCTTTATTCTCTATCAATTCCTAATTTTATTTTCTCTGTAAATGACCTAGGTTCGACGCCAGACGTATATAAAGAATTCTATTGAAGAAATACATTGTAGCAATGAGTAATTAATTAATTTAAACGGTTTTAATTAATCTAGGATAATGAAAGTTTCTTCTTATAGATATCACTTTATTCTCTATCTATTCGTAATTTTATTTTCTCCGTAGAGGACCTAGGTTCAACGCCAGATCGGTTCGAAGTATTCTCCATTAAGGAATACATTTTTGCACTTAGAAATGAATTAATTTAAACAGTTTTAATTAATCTAGGATAGCGAAAATTAATACGTATAGAACACGCTTTCATAGCTTCCTAGATGCAATTTAATTTCAAACCTAGCAGATGTGTCTAAAATGAAAACAATTTATTTAAACCGTTGAAAGACAATTAAGGAAAGTGAAAATTTTGAAATATAAAGACCGCTTTAAGACATATCTGAGCGTTATTTAACTTTTACCGTAAGTGGCCCAGGTTCGAAGCTATAAGGTACCAAAGAATCCTCCGTAAGAAATGCATGGTGACAAATAGAAATGAATTAATTTAAAGCACTTTAAATATTAAAGGTTAATAAAAATTTCAGATTGGAAACCTCTTTTATAGCTATCTGTATGTAATTTATTTTCCTACGTAGCAGAACCAGGTTCGATGCCACATTAATCGTCTAAAGTATCTAATATATAAAAAGCAAATCTCTGTCCATCCCCCTATTTATCTCAGAAACGGCTAGACTTAGAGATCTGAAACAAACTGCATTGTGTTTCTAGGATGCTGAGTAGCCTAGGAGGACTATTCTCNCTTCTAATTTCATCAAATTTCTCGTATTTTTGTGTAGAAGGGAAAAATCTACGTCTAGAATAAGAATCTATAATCTTTTTCCTTTCTTTTGACACTTATTCCAACTTTCTAGGACAATTATTTCCCATTTAAATGAATAAAAGAAACAAACCCTGCAATTGACAAAAGATAATTTCACTGGTTGTCAAGGGGAACAAGTTGTTTACAACCACAAACATGCACATAAAATCCGCTTATTTCATCAAATTTCTCCCAAATTTTAATTGAAAGCGATATTCAACGACTAGAATAAGAATCTGCAATCTTTTGCCTCTCTTTTGACACTTATTCCAACTTTCTAGGACAATTATTTCCCATTTAAATGAATAAAAGAAACAAACCCTGCAATTGACAAAAGATAATTTCACTGGTTGTCAAGGGGAACAAGTTGTTTACAACCACAAACATGCACATAAAATCCGCTTATTTCATCAAATTTCTCCCAAATTTTAATTGAAAGCGATATTCAACGACTAGAATAAGAATCTGCAATCTTTTGCCTCTCTTTTGACACTTATTCCAACTTTCTAGGACAATTATTTCCCATTTAAATGAATAAAAGAAACAAACCCTGCAATTGACAAAAGATAATTTCACTGGTTGTCAAGGGGAACAAGTTGTTTACAACCACAAACATGCACATAAAATCCGCTTATTTCATCAAATTTCTCCCAAATTTTAATTGAAAGCGATATTCAACGACTAGAATAAGAATCTGCAATCTTTTGCCTCTCTTTTGACACTTATTCCAACTTTCTAGGACAATTATTTCCCATTTAAATGAATAAAAGAAACAAACCCTGCAATTGACAAAAGATAATTTCACTGGTTGTCAAGGGGAACAAGTTGTTTACAACCACAAACATGCACATAAAATCCGCTTATTTCATCAAATTTCTCCCAAATTTTAATTGAAAGCGATATTCAACGACTAGAATAAGAATCTGCAATCTTTTGCCTCTCTTTTGACACTTATTCCAACTTTCTAGGACAATTATTTCCCATTTAAATGAATAAAAGAAACAAACCCTGCAATTGACAAAAGATAATTTCACTGGTTGTCAAGGGGAACAAGTTGTTTACAACCACAATCTTGCATATAAATTCCACTTTTTTCATCAAATTTCTCCCATATTTTAATTGACAGCAATATTCCACGAATTAAATAAGATCTTTGATCCTTTCCCTTTATTTTGACACTCGTCTCGAATTTCTAGGACAATTATTTCCTATTTAAATCAGTAAAAGAAAGAAACCCTGCAATTGAGAAATGTGAACTCTACCTGTATTTCTTATGGAAACAAATTCA
>KZ309302.1:141710-154084 GCA_000376725.2 Ladona fulva | reverse complement strand
AACCCCCTGCCGCGGTCCCATGTGGTCCGGTGGAAGATCCGCGAGCGAAGTTCCCGGAGCGTACTCTCAAGCTCGTAGATCCGTGCCTTGAGAAGTTTCTGACTCACTTGCAGGGGCACCCAAGGCGGAATCAAATTCTACTTCAAATCGTTTTCTTTCCGTTTGTATTATTAATTTCACAGACAAACGTTTTTGAGGAAAATATTCAATAGAAATTATTGGAGAGGTCGAGAATTTTTGAGAAAATGCATCGAAGCAAGTAGTCGCCGCTATCTTTCGTCTTATTTGCTCTGGAAGAGGCTTCAAGAGGGAAAGTTTCGGAGAAAATAGTGAATTTATTTTCTGTGCAAATACCAATCCTCTAAGTTTATAAATAACATAAGAACAGCAAATTTAATTCGGGGGTTACCCATAACACGGCGCGGCCCGCAATCGTTTGCCTCGAGATGGGATGCTTCTTACCATTGGGTGCCTTCTCGTTGTATTTTTGTCAGTATTTCGGACAAAGAGTCCTTTCTTTATTTCTCCAACAGGTCATATTTCTGAAGAAAGTATTCTTTTACCAGGTTGACAATTCGGGATGAATAACGAATTCCTCAACTGCAGAGATTCACATACAACGATCGCTAAACAGCTAACCAAATACCTGGCCAGGAGACCATTTTTTGTTTCTTTGAGCCCAGGATTCGAACATTTTCACTATAATTCACTAGAGACTATGCATAATTATGCGAGACGATATATCGATATCTTTACGCGTGTCATAAATGCCAAATTTATACCAGAAAGAGTGATGAATTACTACAAAGATTTTCATTTTTAGCGCGTTAATATTTTTCTGAGAACCTGATCTTTTTATCCCTTTAAGACATCCCTGATGTTGCATGTGTTTCCATCTCTCTTTTCTGTCATGGAGCAGCATTGGCGTCATAAAATAAATTTTTCAAATTTTTTAAATTTTTGATGCGAAATTGGCATCTTATCTCCTTCTCCCTTTGCGCTCTTTTCTTTCATCTCGAGGGGTTTTACTCGTAAGAGTATGGACTACTAGAAATGTACCACTAACATGTCCTGATATCTATAAAGAGCTCCCATCAAGGACAGATAAGAATGGAAATATCTAGAAAGAATAACTCCCATGGCACAGTCACCCTCTCAAGCACTAAAGACTTATGGATTTATTATTTGCCAAGAACTCTAAATTCTTCCTTTGTTTACAGAAGCTAAAAATTGGTCTTCTGAGCAATTTCGATGGAAATCCTGTAAAAATATATTCATTTTTCGGAGAAATCTTGATTTCTACAAAAAAAGATTTAAATTTAAAGTACTCCCCTATATAATACATAACAGACTTGACGAATATTGTGAAAAGATTATAGGGTAGGATCAATGGAGGTTTAGGAAGGGCCGTTCGACTGTTGAACATTATCATAAGTTGCGACAATACTTAGAGAAATGCTTTGAATGTAACATAACACTTCATAACCTCTTCATTACATTACCTCTTCATTACATTCATAACCTATTCAAAACAAATAGCGGCATATGCAGATGACATAGTTTTGATTGCTAGAAGTGAAAGAGCTTTAAGAGAGATATTTAAAAATATTGAGCCAAAAGCAAAGGAACTAGGACTTGTTATAAATGAAGAAAAGAGTAAATATCTAAAAATGAAGAGAGGTCCAGATAATATAACTGACGAGATAAATATCGATGGTTTTACTTTTGAGGGAGTAGGGACATTTAAATATCTCGGTTCAGTTGTCAATCAGAATAATGATTTAACTGAAGAAACTAAGAGTAGAGTTACCGCAGGAAATCGGGCTTATTTTGCCTGTAAACAGCTTATGGCATCAAAATTACTGTATAGACATAGCAAAATGAAAATATATCGATCAGTCATAAGAACCATTGTGACTTATGGGTGTGAAGCATGGTCCATTACGAAGAAACAGGAAGATATGCTCAATGTGTTTGAAAGGAAAGTGATGAGAAAAATCTACGGCGACGCGCGCAATCAGAATTAATAACATCTTCCAGAGTCCAAAAAACCCGACCCCCAGGGCTCAACTTGGATCTAAAAATGAAAGAAAGCAAAGGTAGATTAGAGAATTTACGAGCAAACATGCAGCTAAATTCGGTGCATGGGTGCTTAAGATATTAAAAGAAATATAAAGCCAGGTTCAGCAGTAAGTAAAAAAGTCACAATTAAAAGGAAAAAGTAATAAATTAGCTAAATTTTTTAATTAAAGGTATTTTAAAAAGATAAAATAGAATTAAGTACAAATTTGTCTCTATCTGTATTTGACTAGAGAAGTATAATCGGTACCGAATAAGAGGCCAACCGACGCCCGGGCATTCTCCAACTCGGAGTCATACAATTTTGGAATCGATTTACGCAAACGATATTAAGTTCTATAGAAAAGGACCTAATCGGTTGTTTTGGTGATTTGGTCTGAATAAATGAAAGTAAGTTAATATAAGATAAAATGGGTTGGAATTAATTAAGTTATCCATTTTCATAATTTAAAAGAAGAATAAAACGTGAGTGTAGTCAAAGAGTAAAATAATAAATAAATAGGTGAAACAAAAATTAGTCTTTAAAATGCAGAGCTGAACTTGGTTACTTGTATTTAGAATCATTCGATTCAATATTTGGGTCCCAAAGAGTTTGGAAGACGAGAGAGGTAGAGAGAGAGAAGAAGTGGTAACCGTAAGTTGTCGTAGAATCTTTTTGTGGTCCGGTGGAGAAGTTCCCTTAATGGTATCATTACGTGCACCGAATATATTTCATTTGTGGAGGTGAGCTGTGGGAGGCCCAGCATACTCTTCATGAGTTTTGAGGAATTTATTTAAATAAATTTTCGCACAGTAATGCCGCGTCTGACTGGCATATATTAAGATGGTCCTGACCATCGCATTATACGAAACGATTTTAGTACNTATTTCATTTGTGGAGGTGAGCTGTGGGAGGCCCAGCATACTCTTCATGAGTTTTGAGGAATTTATTTAAATAAATTTTCGCACAGTAATGCCGCGTCTGACTGGCATATATTAAGATGGTCCTGACCATCGCATTATACGAAACGATTTTAGTACGTGCGCTTATTTTTTTGCTGAGGAAAATCTCTTTTAATGCAAAGAAGGCGGCCTTTGCCTTATCAGTTACTCTATCGACGTGAAGTCCCCACGATAAGAACAACGCCGAGGAATCTTTGTGTTTTCACTTCTGGAACGCGGACACCCCCCACCACAGCCACGAGGCATCATTTGTTTGTCGTTTTCTCGCGAATACCATCATCGAGCACTTGGATGGATTCACCCTGAGCCTCCATTCGGATGCCCAGTCGTGAACCCACTCCAAATGCCCCTGAAGAACGGCATTCTCGAGATTGACGTCTATTGACTGTGAGATAATGGTACACTCATCTGCGTATAGGTATACACTCGTACCGCGGCTGATGGTGATGTCCGCGGGGAAAAGATTGAAGAGGGTGGGGGACAGCAGAGATCCCTGAGGTATGCCCGCCTCTTGGGCTTTAAACTCGGAGCAGTGACCTCCAACTCAAACGCAAAATCGCCTGTTGTTTAAAAAGGATTTGATTATCTTGATGAGACTGCTTGGCAGGCCAGCATTGATGAGTTTGAATAGAAAACTATCATGCCATATTTTGTCGAATGCAGTTGTTAAATGTATTTGTTTTTGTGCTTTCTTTCTTGCCTTATTTCTAGCTTTAATTAATTTAAGAATATTGGGTTGTAAACTGACATGGTTAGTGAGGAGCCTCCTTTTCGCCACTAATCCCCCCTCCCTATATGCCAGTCCGAAGAGCCTGTTAAATTCGCCCACAGCTGCCGCTCGTAAGAATGGGCTTAAAGTTAAGAAATAATTCATCTAACAGGACCTTGAAGCGCTCATAATTTTGAATTCGCGTCGCAGCGGTGTGAAAAATAAAAGAGTCGAGAGGTGAAAACGCAATAATCGGTAGGCGATCCGAAGCAAGATCATTCTTGACAATTGTTGTCAATCTATGTGATAAGAGGGTTGTGAAAAAGAAGTCTATTTTTTATAGTGTGTCACTTTTATCTGGGTGATCGGTGATGATATGCTTGAACGATTCACTTGCATGTACGGTAGATTTGTAGGTATCAAGGATATTAACTAATTTTTTACCTTGTCGGTTTTCTTTCCTGCTACCCCACCTGTGGCTTTTAGCATTAAAATCACCCCCAACGAGGGTAAAACTGTTGGCAAATCATTTGTGAATAGAGTTAAAATCAGATGGAATCGGGTCGCGGTTGAGAGGGTAGTAGATTGATAATAAATTTACTAGACCGTCGCAGTCCGAAATTTTTATACCAGTAGCTGATAATAATTTAAATTTGGGTAATTTTAATCTCTCTGCGTTTAGTCTATTTGAGCTAGTATATCTGTGCCTCTAATGGTTTTTAACTCATCGTCTCAAAAAATATCATAACCTGGCAGATTAAAGTTCATATCAGGGGTAAGATGAGTTTCACAAACCAATGCTACTGCAATATCGTGATTAATTAAAACATTGTGAAATTCCAATTCCTGGCGTTTGATGCCATTTGCGTTCCAATGGAGGACTTCGATGATTTCCCTAGTCATTTAAAAGGTGCGTGGAATTAATGACGTGTGAAATGAATAGACCTGGTTTAAACAGCAAAAGTGCTACGTGTGAGATCCATTTGGTCATTATGCTCCTCCAATCTTCACCGTAAATCTCATTGTCTTCTATCTCAACTTCATTTATCAGGGAATTTCTAATTTCGAAGGAAGGCGAGGTCGCCGTTCCTTTGTTTACCTTCACGGGTGCGAAGTATTTACTTCCGTCCCTTTTGTCACATCGGCATATGTATTAAAGCGTCGGTCGCATCTGACTGAACCGCAGCGGCCACCGCCGGTGTAGGAGGCACTTAACCGGTAGGGAGCACTGCACAGTGAGCGCTACCTAAGGTTGCGCTTATGTTTGCGAAAATGCTATAACCGTAATATAATGGAATTCTACCCTAAGTTTACTTGGTTTGATGACAGGACGTATCAAATTTCTCCCATAAGGTTTACCCGGAGTGGCTTTTAAAAATTGTTTTCAATGCGCTTTCCGNACAGACGAAATAAGTTTTATGTTATAAATATATTTTATGAGTTATAAACATTTTCATATATATTTGTTTCAAAAATTTGTTTGTGGTATTTTCAATTAAGATAGCATGTTGAAATTTACAGAGTCGTTAGAAGATGCAGCTTCCTATCGTGTGGCGTAAGGATTTTTGTCCTAGTGGCCCCAGGTTCGATGCTGGGACAATTCGTATAACCGAACTTTCAAAAATTCGTTTAGGGTATTTTCTATTAAGATAGAGACTTAAGATAGAGAGAACTTCACGACATCGGTAGAAGATATAGATTTCTATCATATGCCGTAAAGATTTTTGCCCTAGCGGTTATAGGTTTACCCGGAGTGGCTTTTAAAAATTGTTTTCAAGACGCTTTCCGAAAAACAAAATTGTAAAATTCGGAAATTGGAGAGAAGTAATGAGTCTAGCCCGAATATAAGTTTAAGAACTTTTAAAATTGTAATTCTAATTTAAATCATTGGTTTGATGCCAGGACACGTTAATTTTCACTTCATAAGGAATGTACAGACATTTCGGATATCAGTTTGAGCTACTTCCTGTGTTGATTTTGCCTTGATAATTGATTGTTAGTTTATTGATCGGCATCTAAACAGTAATAGGATTGGCTATATACCGGAAATGCATTGGCGTATAACGATGGGTGTAATAATATCTTTCTTTTTAGCGGTGCATGGCATGCGGTGTATTGCAGGCGGTGTAGGGCAGGCGGTGTATGGCAGTAGGTGTATGGCTGGCGGTGTATGGCAGTCGGTTTATGGCGGAGGGTAGACGGTGTATTGCCGGTGGTGTATGGATGGCGGTGTGCGGCAGTAGGTGTATGACAGGCGGTGTATGGCAGGCGGTGTGTGGAAGGTAGAATATGGCACTCGATGTATATTAAGTCCGCAAATGTACCTTACGGCTAGAAATTTAATAGAAAGAGTGCTCTCATTGAGCTCTACTATGAATGAAGTTAGTTGTCTGAAGGGAACGAATTAATGTTGTTTTCTAATTGTGCTTTGGTGGGTTTGGTTGACAACATTTGAATGATCCTTAGGGTTTTAATCACTTGGTCCGCCAGGGAATCTTTTACATCATTTACATCTAGATTTATTGGTATGTTTCTAATTACGTAAGGCTTTATCTTTCCAGACTCTAGTCTGTATGCAAAAAACTCTCATTCTCATCGGTGAGTATGGATTTGTGAATTTGATGCTGGTGAATGGACCATTTGTCGTCACGCGACGTGCGGCACAGTAGCGCCACCACCTGAGCAATTTCTCGGGGAGGGCTCAGGTTCTCGCGGGTATGGGTTCTTGCACTGGGGCTCGATTAAGAAGACCGAATAACGATCAAAAGAAACTTTAATGAAACAGTGAAACTCCAAAATACACTCTGTCCTCCTCACTCTTGCACCGTCTCTCTCGAAAACCTCCGACTACTAGCGACGCCGCTTCTCCGGATCCCTTGCCCTGTCCAGTTAGCCCTGGTTCTCCCTTCTTCGGGAAACACCACCGCGGATTTCCCGGTCACCCACGCTATGGGTCCTTGACCCCGGGGTTTTCCACTCAAATGGCCCTTTATCCCATAAGGCCTTCCCGCTCCGAGCGGCAGCTGCCGCGAAACATTAAACTATCCCCACTAGCAAATTTTTCCCTACAAAGGGGGGAGGGATTTTTCATTCGGAAAGTGCCGCTTGCGGAATTTTCCGCGAGCCCCCGCCACGATGATCACCGCTCAGCGGTGATCCTCGTGGCGGGGCTGAGGGTCCCTTGATTCGATTGTCGCAGAGCGGGGCCTCCATTATTGTTGATCCCTAATTTTACTTTCGTTGTATTAGCCATGGTATGAGCCTTTTGTTTCGCTCTAAATAATATTTGAATTAAGCGCGGTTAAACTACGCGGGAAGAAGATATATTTTCGTTACTCGAAAATCCTGCACTTCCTCCTATATCCCGCTCTGTAGTGGATAATCAGTCAGTTGAGTGCACGCGTTTCTTTTGAGTCTCCGATGATATCTTATTATCGTTAATAATGTCTGTAGTGTAGAAAGAAGAAACCTTTGTTGTATCCACAAGGTGTTTAATGTTAAGACCGGTTCGTGATATCTTAATTCTTTCATAATGACTATCCAAAAACTCCGACCAAATATCATTGTTTTTTATTATAACATTTTAATCTTTCTAATAGTATGAAATTACAAGGTAATATAAGCACCAATGCATTTACGATCTATAATTTTCATTACAGATTGCTGCAGCGATTTCCTGAGAAAGAAAGGGAGGATATGAAGATTCCCTGAGGAAAGGGATATGAAGAATTCGAAGAGATGAGTAGGTAAAAGCACGGAGCTACATCTGCTCCAAGATACAAGTTTCGAACAGAATAAAAAAACTAAAAAGCTACTACCATGTTTCATTATACCCATATAATCCTTCTTTGCGCTCCTTGAGCATCTTCACATACTGAAATTCTCAACAAAGTTATCACAGTTGAAATGCGGTGAAATAATAAACGAGCAGAATCAGGTGCGAGCTAATGCAATATCTAATGATAAATCACCTCATATATCTACAAAGAATTGTTGCTGAATTTAATTTCGCAGAGATAAATATAATTCATTTTTCTTTCCATTAGAATTTCCACTCAAAAAATTAGTAGATATACACAATTAAATTGTGGCCTAAATATGAATAGAATGGAAAGATGGAAAGGTATGTTGGAGGTCTGTAAAATATGAATAAAAGTATAAATTCAGTCATTCATATAAATATCTTTCTCTGATTGATGCATGAATAATAGCACTCTGTGGATTGTGAATATATGTATGAATATTTATCGTTTCTTAGCATCTTTTAATGTATAAAAGTTGCAGATTTTATCCTCAAAAATTATTAATTGATGGGCCTAACAATCTATCAAGGTGATTTTTTTCACCGAAGATACGCGTTCCCAGCTATTGAGACCCTCACCATGGGCCCTTTTTATTCGAACATTTACAATACCCTCCTCCTCTGTCTCACTCAGTTTGATGTCATTGATTATGCTTCTGCCTTAATTCTGAAGAAAATTGTTTCATATATGTTGTTAAGTGGGCTATAACTTCTTTTAACATGTCCTAATCTGCATCATAATCTTCCCTATGCTTTATTTGACTTATGTAATGAAAATCACATTTGATTTAAGGAAATGTTAGGATACTCGTCCCTTGCTTTCGGTGCTGTTATATTTAAAGTTTACACCATTAAATAGCTATGAATTTTCACTCATCCTGTAATTCCCAACTGTAGGTAAGCTTCCAATAAGTAAAACAACCATATTAAATGGGACTTATTTAAAGTAAATAATATTACCTTGTGAGTCCCGGAATTGAAAGAATGTGTGCTATATTGAAATGATTTATATTGTGTTTTAGAAGATAGGTCTAGCAGCTGCCACTCAGGGAAAAGAAAATTATGCTCTTCTCCTATTTTGTAAGTTAAATTTCCAGTACTGCAGTTTGCACCCGCAAACAAAGTACACTGATCAATTTCTTGATATTTAAACTCAGTCATGGCTAGATATTTTAATCGTGTACTTCTTTATCTTTTCAACTAATACTAACCCTTTGTTAGGGAACAGGATTTCATAATATCCGAGGATGCATATTAGTGAAGATATTAAATTACTGAAGAAATTATAAACTCCTTCGGGTTCTATGTTTGTTTCGATCATAGTTAAAGTTCCAGGAATCTTGGAAATCATTAATACGTACGGGGAAATTTTTACCATTAAATAAGGGTAGCCCTGATTAAGAGAGAAAGAAAATGATAACGGCAGGTCCTTATAATGCTGATAGGACCGAGTAAATTTAATAAGAATGACTTTGAAGATTCTTCAATAGTATTCCTTAATAAGGACAACAGAAGAAATATATTTTAGGCATTAACCGTGTTATTGAATCTTTCTCTCCAAAGTTTCACATTATTTCTCCCCTCTGCTACAAGTCTTTCATTCATGTTTCGTTTAATTTTTCATTAGAATTTGACGTTTACGTCTTTCTTAAAGTAAATAGATGTGTTATCTGTACATGAAATGGAATTGATACAATATAAAGAATTGTGTTACCGCTAGTTTAAATTGCACAAGTAATTAAATCAAAGAAGAATAAGTATATTACAGGGTAGTAAATAGCCTTCCACCGAAATCAGGTTCATCATGAGCAATGATTTGTCATTGCTTCGGCTGAGCGTTTTGTTTCGCTCTAAATAAGATTTGAACTAAGCGCGGTGAAAACGCGCGGTAAAAAGTTATATTTTCGTTTCACCGATATCCTGCAAATCTGCTTATTTACAGCTCTCTTGCGAATAATCAGTGAGTTCTGTGCTCGTGCTTCTTTTGTGTCTACGATGACATCTGTGTTACTCCGGCTTTGTCTATGTGGAATATTGTTTGACACCATACTGATATATTTCATTCTATTCTGCCGTTACTTCTACATTGTACAAATCTGTAATGCTAACGATATATCACGGATAGTTTTCATATAATTAGCTCAGGAATCTTTTTATTAATTGCCAGAAACACGTGGAAATTGGCGCGAATCTCTCAAGCCATCACATGTCATTTCCTTTCGATATTCATCCTCGTTACATTGCATTCCTCACGGATTCATTTCCTTATTTTCTTCTCTCAGGGCCTCTTTGTTCGACTCCCAGGCATGGCAGGTCATCCTCACAAAGATAGAAGCGAAGGCAGAGGAATTTCGACGAAAGGGAATGCCATTCTGAGGGAAACATTGCAAGCTTCGCCTCCCAGGTAGTAATTTTCTATTAGACGAGTGGATATGAACGGTTGCACTCATCGCAGCTGGAAAGACCTTTGCCAAGGACGCCGCAGCAAGACCGTCGTCGCTCGCTATAACCAGGAAGAGTCAAAATAAAGCAGAAATGCTTCAGTTTGGTCAGTGTTGTGTGAGTGTTATGGTAAGAGAAGCAGTTAAATAAAGTGCGTGCAAAATTCATTGTTCGATGTGTGTGATATGAAGTGCAGAAATAGGGATATCAGAATGCAAAATTACTCTATCAAGGTATGTCGTTTTTCTTCCTTTGTTTCGTATTCTCTGGTAATTAGAATCAGGGGTCCGAATTAAAAGAGCTCTAGTTCATCAGGCGGTGTGCAATTTTAAATTACGGCAACCCACATTCGTCTTTACGTACTATTTGAATAAAGAGAAAACATAATCACCAAGCCCCAAGTTCATGAGCTTCTCGATTATTTGCTTGCCTTGCTTTCCTCCAGAGCCAGGGCCAGATCTAGAAACTTGTCAAGGGAGGAATAGCCACTTGTGTACTAGTTTTTACTATTTTAATATAGAAAGGCTGTAAATTGTTTAGTGTGGGAATTTTCATTCCAGGAAAATTTTAGGCGGTGCTTGTAGGTAAAATAAATCCGATTTCATAGTTTCGACCGGATTATTAAGTAGATTAAATGGCAGAATCAAAGACGAATCTAGAAACACGACTTGACGGGGTATTAAAACCATTTCTTAATAAACTCGCATCTAAATGTCATTTTATGCCTTTTGGTGATGATAAATGCAGCGGAAGAGTAGTTATCGTAGAAAATTCTTACATTACCATCCTCGTCAGGATTATTATGATTTTTAGTTATTGCCTCGATAAGAACTTATCGCACACACAAAATTCGGTTAAGAGATTTAAAGAACATATATTCATTTAAAACTTCTCTCCACTCACATTCCCAGGAATTACCGCAGAACATATTATGCACCCTTAGCTTAATATTTAACTCTAGAGTTGATTGGTTTTTCTTTAATGGAAGTTGCCAAGGAGTAATAAGCCACGCATCAGGAGGAACTTGGATCACCTGCATCCGAACTCATTTCTGAAAGAATGCATTTATTACTTTTAATATTGATCGCAGATCCCTTCGGTGTTCGCTTTCGATTAATTTACTAATAAATTGCTTTCAATTTTTGTATCGATGAAAGTTAAGGCAACAATAATGAAAAACACCCTAAAACAATCTACACATATTACCGAAAACGTTATCAGCACCGAATAATAAAATAATCCCTAATAATATTTACGAAGTCGTTAACTTCCTGTTTCATTACTTTCAATACCTGAACCCACTTACGCAACATTGCAGAGGTTAGTGTTAATAGAAATATTATTACTAAAGATCCATGTGAAATATCCGAGATAAGGTTCGCCATCACTTTTTGGAACAGTTTTCTGAGATTACATATCGGGCATATTTGTGATAATGTTGGTGACAGTAGGTAAGGAAATATGACTGCTCTATGCACCTGTTCTCCTTTCGTTAGAGAATCAGCGAGTAGGAGTTCCATAACGTTGATTTTGCGGTAAAAAGACGTATTCGACTTGATTGACGATTCTAAATTGCGAATTCATTCAATCTGCACTGTCTATAACTCATACATTTTGAGCTGTCATCGCGTATACACAACGTTTCCATCAATGTCTTTCTTAAAATTAGGTCCGTCCTTCTAAATGTATGTCCGCTACGGGAGCCGCTCGCGATGTTCTTACCATTTCTTTAAACCGACCCTCCCCCCACATTTGCAGCGAATATAACCACCGTTATGTTTGGCATGGTCTCCTAACAGTGTTGCAACATGTTCCACTGAAGGAGTTTTTAAGAGTATCCCGAATCATATGTACCCGCACTTTTTGAGTTTTTTTTGCTCATGACTGTACTGTGATTGGCATGTAATACCAGGTATACAGGTCTACGTATAATTTGGCAGTTCTCTGGGAGAACTGCGAAAATGCCTCGTCGTTGACCGGTAGTCCGCTAGATATTGCCTTTAGTATTGTGGAAAAATTTTTGATGAAGTTATAATTAACTTCTGTAAAAAATATGAAAATATGTGTATTAAACGCGATGGCAAATCTTCAATGCCTACAAAACAGGAAAGTTACTGAGCTTTCAATAGTACTTGTACTGTATAATATATGTGTTACCTATGCATGGCTATTAATGAAAAGCTAAGTCCGTAGGCACAGTTACCTGTCAATTCAGCGGCCAGTTTTGGAGAATCAAAAGAACGTCTTGCCGTATGTCCATCGCTCGTACTTCCTGATTCAGGCCTTTGTACGTCTACAATTAACCCCATCCTTTCTCGAAACGCTTTCTGTATGATTGCCCTTTTCTTCGATAGGTGTATTTTTAGAGTCCCACAGGCCTAGAAAGAACTCTCATTATAT
>KZ309302.1:112172-140869 GCA_000376725.2 Ladona fulva | reverse complement strand
GATATCCCCGCTTTTCCATTATGGACCAAAGTTTGTCTCGATGAATGCTGTCGAATGCCTTTTGATAATCTATAAAAGCTATGTGTGTCTCCAGATTAAACTCTATTCGCTTTTGTATTATCAGTTTCAAACTAAAGACATCGTCCATACATGAACGTCCTTTGCGAAATCCTGCTTGTTCTTCAAGGAGTAAACCTTCTGAAATAGTTTGGAGTCGTTCATTGATGATTTTACTGTATATTTTGTAGGCTGCGTTTAATAGGCTAATACCTCTATAATTTTCTGGGTTATCTCGTTCACCTTTCTTAAAAATGAGAATTACTTTTGCAATGTTCCATTCGTCTGGAATTTCGAGGCATGTCCAGCACATATTATAGAGATGTAGCAATCGCGAATGAAAAATAGGGGGAGCATACTTAATTAATTCCGAATTAATACCATCTAGTCCAGGTGATTTTCTGTTTTTCGTTTTCTTTAAAACGTTTTGTAATTCTGTCGTATTGATGGGATCTAAACCAGATGTATCTGTTTTTTCAAATACAGCTTGTTTGTTTGGGTTGTACCAGAGCTGTTGGTAGTGTTTGGTCCAATCCTCTTTAGATATCATATTTATCCTTGCGACATCTCTTTCTGTTTTGTTCAGATGTTTTAATATTTTATAAGCAAATTCTTGTCTGCCATAGACATCGTTTTCTATATTACGAGTATCGTACTTATGAATGTATCCCATGCTGTCATTTGCGCTTGCCTTACGATTGATTGGGGTGCAATGCTGGTAATCAGTCTCAGTAGGGTGGAGGGTGCCAACCCCAAAATCCTAGTAAGTGCTGAGAAATGCTGACCGTCTCAAATAGGCTCTGCCAGCGAACCCTACCAGCGAGTCCTAGTTGTGCACCCTGGGTAATGCTGAATGTGGAGGGTGAAGGGCGAGTATCTGGCGCCCTAAAACTGGTTTAAGTTGGCTAAGGGAGAAAACCCTGAAAAAAAAATCCTGGTCCTCCTGGTAGGAGGTTTTGCGGTTGGCTGGTAACCAACTCATGTAAAAACCCTTGTTACTCAATTGCTTCACACTAAGCCTCATTATAATTCAGATATTTAATTTACCTTAAAACACAGATTTCTAGCCTCAGTTTTGTTGCTTTCTCACCTGCCACCGTTCTCTCCATTCGATACGATATGTGCAAAAGACAATAATAAAATCGAATATAGCAATGCAACGTTGACAAACCGAAAAGCATATTTTTCCACATCTACAGGTCGATTCCTCATTGCTCTTATATCATCATTTCGGAAACTTTTGCTCCGCAGATGTAGCACTTCACGCTAACACTCTCAGGCATTGCTTACCTAAAAGAATTGTTTTTATAAGTTTGTTAAGCATTATCCACTGCCATATACTATTATCAACCTTTAATAAAAGTATAAGCCTTATTTTCCATTTATCATCGTTAGCAGCATCTAAAAAGTGACGGAATAAGTTCCAAAATTCCATTTCTCTAATGCATCAATCTGCCTTTGTAAATAATTTCTTTCCTCTTTAGCAACTCCCTTGGTTTCTTTGAGCCACTGAAAGAGATTGGGCCGGCAAAATCTGGCTGACGACGGCCGAGGATTTTTACAGATAATCTTACCTAAAGTAGTGCAAGTATTAATATTGCTACCTTTTATTACAACTAGATTAGAAAAATAAACAAGATACACTTATACATCATACCAGTTGCGTCATTTAGCAAACGGAGTGGCACGAAGGAACTCATGAATAAATATTCATCGGATGAATCTGCTCGCTCCCACAATTGTTTATATAGAGCATGGCCCGAACTACCATCAAATCCATACATGCACATTAGCGTACAAGCACTTCATTGATGGAAGTTAGAACCGGGAATGGTAGACCCTACCCATCTACTTTACTGGTAGTAATACCACTGTGAGTTTTACAGCCAAGAGCGCGAGGTAAGACGAACTGGGAAAGAAAAAATGAGGTAGGTTTCGCCATACGTAAACTTGCAATTGCAGTGAATGTAAGGGAAACGTTGAGAACTAAATTTGCTGCATTGTTGCCGGAGAAAAAGATACCTGGAAGGAGGGCATATTTCAGGATCGGAAACAGGATTAATTGAAATGTTGAAAAAGAGAAGTATCCCTCGGAGTTGGTGCAAGAAAGAGCTTGCAGACAAGCTGCATAGGTAATCCGGAATTAAGTGAAATGGATCGCAAACAAGGATGGCAAAACAATGGCAGATGTTACCTTTTCTGGAAAGCATGTATTATACGAAAATACAAACTTACAATCAATTGTTGAAGGATATTCATAATTTGAGGTATAATTGCGTAAATTGTCCAAACCAAACCGTATTTGTCAGAGTAACGCATCCATTGACCCATTCGCACGATCTAATATCCTCTTACCCAGGAGACCATTTTTCTTAAACAAAAGATATTGTCTACTTTGTGTCAAATTTTGCCTGAAAAAAGCGTCCGCCATTTTGTGACGTAATACCGCACAAATATTGACCAAGATCATCGAAATTTGTGGACAATATAGGAAAAGTATCATGTTACTAGAATATTACGTTTTTTATTCCATTAAAATCCTTCCACAAGTCCACCCTCTACTTAACTTATAAGATTTTCGAAGAAAAATTCAAAAATTCAATCGGGCGTGTTTTTGGAAATTTAGTCATGTTTGAGCCTCAGTAGCTACGTAACAGATGAGATATATGAGAAACGACTTACCATTCCATGATCATCAATCTTATATCTGCAAAGTTTCAGGTCTGTATCTCAAAAAAAAGCCATTTTTGGACTTTTGTCCGGCTTTTTCCGAGTTCAGCCCACTGTGCGACGGTGTTGTCGCGGTATTTTGTTTATTAGTCTTATTTTTTAATTCGTTAAGTCTCTCCTTTAATTTGGCATAAAAAGGGCATCCCCTGTAACTAGCCGGGTGACTCCCCTTGCAACTTTCCAATGATTATCGCCACATTTTACACATCGAGGCGGCATATGACACGCCTTATCGGTGTGCCCAACGACTGACACCGGCGGCATTGCGGAGGTCCCTTGAGCGGGCAGTGTTTTTCTATTCTGATTTTAAGTCCGCAAACTTACCTTACGGCTAGAAATTTAATGGAAAGAGTGCTCATATTGAGCTCTACTATGAATAAAAGTAGTGGTCTGGAGGGAGCGAATGCCCGCTGAGGGATAGAGTGAAGAAGGCAGTGGGATTTCTTGACTCATTTTGCCCTGATTATACTTGACAAATAGATAATTTTGTCTTGTTACCTCGTTACGAAGTGAAGTGAAAAACAGTCTTGATTTTCGCCGTACTTTGCAAGCACTAAACAAACTGGTGACGCAGTATTTGTTTAACATAGTTGAAATCCAACCACGCACACTGCGTAAACTTTTACCGTCTCCCCGAGAGGGGAGGACGAATTAATCATGGACCAGACACCACTTTCGCCGATGGCAATATCTGAGAGCTCCACCGATAGTGACAACCCACCATCCCCTGAGGGACAACCACCCTTCGAGACGGCATCACCAACTCCTCCGGGACCACTCCTCTCGGCCAGGCTGGTTGCCCGGAATCTCCTCACCAGCCTCCTGAAAGTTAAGGACCATTTAGCACCCCACGAATGGAGGGAAATCCTACAGGCCTTTNCACTACCACAGCCTTCTACTGTTACACATCGATTTTTAGCAACATTGGGACACGTTATCTCAGGCAGTATTCCGTTGAGCAAACCAAAACTTGGTATTCATATACATCCTTTGTTGCTATATTACACAAAATAATAAGAAAACTATTATGAGCAAAGTATGCGAAGAAGATTTGAAGCAAAATCGGCCCAAAAAATTATTGCTCGAAAAAAATATATAGTTTGGCATTTTATATCTTTTGAAATAAACAGAAAATAAACACGAAACTTTGTTCCTTATAACTACTCTGTACAAAGTGTTTAAATAAAAAGTTTCATTTTCTTAATCCCTTCTTTTATTTTAAAAATTGAGTGTAAATAATACGAATTTCTTTATGACGCCGAAAATATTTAGCTCACCCTTACGAAAGATGACCATTTCATATGTTTTTCGAATTGCTTTTATAAGAAAGAACATGCTTTTATTAGTCTCATTTATTATTTTGAGCACCCCACGAATGGAGGGAAATCCTACAAGCCTTTCCAGGAGACAATGTAAGTGACGTGCAGGCTGACTCTATACCCAATGTAATTGTAAATGAGCAAACAAGCCTAAACTTAGCTAATCCTTGCAGTAGTAGTGCTAATCGCGTAATAGACGAGGACGGCTTTACGCTAGTTAACAATCCAAAAAAAGACCTCATCCACTACCCACCTCTCCTCCTTCAACTCAAACACCAATCCTAAATATATTCGATTTTATCCGTAATACCTACCTTCCAGAACCCAATTCTTCTCAGTCCAACCCAACTCCTAAAAAACTAACCGGTTTCCATCGTTAAAAATTAAAAGAAATAAAGAATGGCCGAGAATTTTAAACATTCTCACCAAAAATCTCGCTCTTCCGCCCGTGTGTCAAATAGCGGGGCCTGAACTACTACTGATAAAGACGCAAAAAGTGGACGATTATTTTAAAGCTAGAGAGTATTTAAAAACGAAAATATTGAATTCTACACATATCAAGTACCCTCCTTACGTAAATTAGACTTTGTTGTTCGTGATCTACCGGCGTCCACCCCGGTTGATGTGATAAAAGAAGCCCTTATTAATGAAAAAATCCCGGTTATAGAAGTAGAACAAATTTTCACTTCCCGACCAACCGCCAAAGATATAATTTCAAGCAACCCCGGCCCTTTCAAAAAACGACCTTGTCCGCTCTTCAAAATTACCTTAGATCACTCCGTAAATAAAGAAAAACTAACTAGCCTCACCCATCTTATAGGACTAAAAATAAGAGTCACAGATTACGTAAAACCTATACTACCGGTTCAATGCTTCAGATGTCAACAGCTCGGGCACACGAAAAATTACTGCAATTTCCAACCCAATTGCGTGAAATTGCGGCGGCCCCCATTTATCTCGCGAATGTAAAAAAATTCCCACAGACCCACCCAATTGCTATTTATGTAAAGAAAAACATACGGCGAACTATAAGGGATGAAAAATATTCCTAAAAGCAAAAGAAGCCATTAAAAACCGAAATAAACCTAGAAACCCTAATATAAACTCCCCCTCTTAATTCCCCTCTCTAACAAACAACAACCCTAACACTCCTCTCCCCCCCCCCTACTTCGTGGCCCAAATCTAACCCAACAAATGATTCAAACCCAAATTCCATGCAAGATGACATCCAGACATGGTTTCTGGCAATTCTAAACCAAGTGAATTCATCTCCCACTATAACAGAGAAAAAAACTTTTAACTTAGGTGAATTACTAAAGCTTCACTCATAATGGTGGGAGCCAACTTAAATAAATTAAATATCATTACATGGAACTGCAATGGAATCTCAAACAAAACCCCATTATTAACTCACTTCCTCTCAACAAACGACATCCATTTAATCGCCCTCCAAGAAACTAAACTCTCTCCTTCTAAAAGTCTCTTCCTACCCAACTTTAAAATAATAAGAAAAGATAGAGACAAAGCAGGTGGAGGAGTAGCCATCGCAATTCGGAAAAATATCCCCTTCCATATCATCTCACTTCCCATTTTCAAGTCTCTTGAGATAATTGGCATTTCTCTAAAGATAAATAACTCACCATACATTGTTTATAGCACATACATCCCTTGTCAGTCAAATACTGCATTAAACGAACTTCATCTTTTCATCCAAAATCAAAGTAACTTTCTAATAATTGGTGACTTAAATAGCAAAAACCCATACTGGGGTTCAAACACAACTAACCAAAACGGACGCAGACTATACAGAATCATTACGCAGAATCATCTCACAATTCATTCACCTTTCGCGCCAACCCATCACAATAAAAACAATAGCTTTGACCTTCTGGATTTTGGTCTGTCTAAAAACCCACATAATATTTCTCATCCTCTGGTCCTCAATTCTCTTGGCTCCGACCATTTCCCCGTTCTATTCTCCATTAATAGCAACATTTCGCTATTCCGCCCCAATCCTGCTTGTCATATCAACTGGAACAAATATGCAGAATTTCTATGCAATAAACCAAACCAAACTAACACCTACAGCCCCAAATTCTAAAGATATCAATAGCCAAATCTCAAAACTTAATCAACTTATATTTGAAGCCAAGCAGTTTTCCCAAACCCCAGTCCGAATTACCCACCAACAAACTCCTCTCCCATTAAAAATTCGACAGCTGATCACCCTTCGTAACCAAAAAATTCGCGCCTTTCATAGTTACAGAAACCCACTGGACAAAGCAGAATGGAAAGAACTGAATAAAGAAATCCGAGCTTACAAAAACCAAAACTGGTTAAAAAAATTAATGAACTAGAATTCGCAGATAACAGCTTGTGGAGAATGGCCAAGGCTTTGAAATCCGCTACTATTAACCCCTCTCCTCTCCTCTCAGACAACCTCTTGCATTTCGACCCCAATGTCAAAGCTCTAATTTTTTCAAATGAACTCACTTCAGAACCGGCCCCAATTACTTCTTCGCCTTCCACTCTCAAAACCGTAACAGATTCATGCAAAGCTCTCACCTTCTCCCCCTCTCCTCCCCCACAGTCATGCACCACAAACGAAATCATCTCAATAATTAAAAAAAGTCAAAATTAATAAAGCCCCCGGACCTGACAATATAACAAATAAATAGTTTAAAGATATGGACCCATTTACCTCACCTCATAAATTTCCTCACTGATCTCATTAATTCCTGCCTTCTTTCTGGCTACTTCCCTAACAATTGGAAAATCGGCCACACAGTTATGATTCCCAAACCACATAAAGACCCAACCTCCCCACCAATTACCGTCCAATCACTCTGCTATCCTCGATAACTAAAAGCTTGGAAATGATCATCCTCTCTAGAATCAATAAACATATACACACCTACAACATTATTGCAGATGAACAAATGGGGTTCAGGAAAAATCACTCAACAATTCATCAAATCATCAGACTCACTAAATTTATCACTGCAGGGTACCTATTCGGACGCAAACCCGCGCAAACAGTCTTCCTGGACATCTCAAAAGCTTTTGATACAGTTTGGCATAAAAGGCTTATATACAAACTTATAAAAATCGACCTCCCAACATATTTGGTTAATGAAATAAAGACCGTTTCGTACACTTCCACAGCAATTTTATTTATGGCAACATGTTTCGCTAGTGTCCTAGCATCATCAGGCAAAAAACTTTTTCACATTTTTAAATATATAGGGAACCAGAAAAGGGGGGGGGAGGGAAAGGGTAAAAGGATGGGTTTTTTCAAGGAAAGAGTTTACTTGGAAGGGAAAGAAGGGGCGAGGGATTGGGATAAACGTGCTCATTTGTGAGGCTTTTACTTCTAGAACAGCACACTATTTCCATTTCCTCTAGGAGGTCCAAGCGACGGCCATTACGCTCCCGAAGTGTACGAAACGGTCTTTATTTCATTGTAATGGCCTTCCACGAGGTAACGCCTTCCCATATTGAGTTTATATTTGGTTAAAATTATAGCAAATTTCTTAGATAACAGGAAAATCGCAATCACAACTGATGGCTCTATCTCCCCTATGAAATCTTTATCACAGGGCGTTCCCCAGGGCGCAATTTTAAGCCCCACGTTGTTTAACATCTATCTCTATGATTTTCCCAAGACTCCTTCAACTCAGACAAACTATATCTATGCGGATGATGTCACCATAACCGCTCAAAGCCGGTCACCAAATGCCGCAATGAGTAAGATCAAGAGACATTTAAAAATCATTTACGCATGTATGAAATACTTGCAGATCAATTCAAACAAATGCGCTCACATAAACTTCATCAAACTCCATTCGAAACAACTCACCCTCTCCCCAAAATACCTTAACTCCATAATCCCCACTGTCAAAAACCACAAATTCCTCGGAGTCCACCTAGACACACACCTAAATTGGAAAAATCACGCCCGACTTACATTACAGTCAGCTAACCGTGCCCGCGCCTTTCTTTCCTCCTCCTATCACCCAAATGCATTTTTCCCACCGAACATAAACTCCGACTTTTTCATTCCACCGTCTGCCCCATTATATTATATGCCGCTCCAGTAACCTTTAACACACCCCAAGTAACCCTCCGTAAATACGAAATCTTCTACAAAAAATCAATACGCCTAATCACAAATACAAACAGATTAACCCCATTTAAAGAAATAGCCACCGCCCATAAACTGTCATCGCTAATAAAGCAAAGCAAGGAAACAGTCAACACGCTTAAGCTCAGCATAACCCAATCAAACAATATCCTGATTAAAAATCTTTGGATCCCCTCAAACGAAACAGAAAAAAGAAAAAGTGCACCCAGATAAAGGAACCAAATGAAATATTCAGAATACACTAAAATTCAGAAATACACTAAACATATCATAAGAATACGGTAATTTACAGGGAAATAGAGAGTAAAGAGGATAGACTAACCCTGTCGAATGATTTAGATAACATTATGAAATGGTGCGATGATTGGCAATTAGAGCTAAATGTAGACAAATGTTCAGTAGTTAACTTCTTCGAAAGAAAATCTATTATTAAGGATTATCCGTACAGTCTCCGTGGGATAAACTTATTAACAGTAGAGTCAGTGAAATATCNAGAGAGAGGGGCGAGGAAACCTTCGTAAACTGCTGAATTTAGCATTTGAAATTTGAAAGAAAAAAGGAAATCAAGTCAGAGAATAAAAGAAATCATGAATTAAAATCTAAAGTATACAACAATTTACATAATATAAAGAACGGATATAAAATGCAATTCCAACTATTTAAATTAGTGGTTTCAAATCAATATAGCAATGATAATATTGACTTCTCAGTTGAAATAAATAAAAAAAGAAGTACATATAAAATATAAACTAAGCATTAGTTTAGGAACTAATAATTACTATTATATAGCTATTACTTAAGAAGTACCAGCTGATGAAGACATGGTAGTGCTAATGACACAAAGAGCTCTTTGGGGCTATAAGCAATAATTGATTCCTAGTACTGCTAATCTAGGTTCCTCCAGGAACTTATGAAAAGTTGATGACTTGGAAAATCTCAATGGCTATCTAACCATTAGTGAACCAAGCTAAAGAATAATAATCAAGCAGTGTTATGGACTTGAAGGGGACCAATGGGCCACTAAATGATGTGAGAATTTCCTTCTACGGAAGAACTCGCTAAGACCGAATTTGCCTTGAAATGCGTGGAATATAGTAATGAACGTAGTATTTGAGCCACTGTAGGAATTTATTATGCAATAACCTTGACATCTCTCTCTTTGCTATTTATAACATATTACAGTGATGTAGATTGATTGAAAAAATATTTTTACAGCAGCGAACAAGTTAAATGAAGCGCACAAGTGCACTCTTTTCCTTAATTTCTATTTGTGCTCTTTTGCAAAGAATTATAATTTCAAAGATAAGTCTAACACCTTTAACCATTTATTTAATATTTAACCTGCAGCTTAATCCGAAAGATTCTAGGGAAATAATTATGGAATATTTTAATGGTAATATTCTTGAAAAACATGTCTCTTATTATATATTCAAAATTGCATAAACATGTTGTGATGCTGCCACAGTGAAACGACTACTTCATTCATCAAAACAGCTAGATCTTTGATAAATGCTATAGTCCTGGGGAAAAGACAGTGAAATCTAGATAACACGAGTAAAATCCTTGATGGGACTGCCTCGTATTAGATTGCAGAGTCATGGAAGTAGTTCTTTCAGCTCTTTACATTTGTGCAATACTTCATGAGTTGCATACCCAGTTTTCTTATTGTAACAGCTGGAATCGTCTTTCACAAAGATCATCTCGTGAAAAGGTAAGGTCGGTGAACGGAAGCACTTCCGTCAGAAGCCGATATAGTTGGTAAATTCCCACTTATCTTTAGGAGGCCTATGACAAATGCGTTCAAAACCAAATTTTTCTTTGTAAATCGTATTAACGGTGCTTTTCTTCACAATTGCTGTCACGGTTAATATGCGCTTACCGGGTTCCTCGTTGTTTTCAGCTATTCGCTCTTGCATTCTTTGAAGTCAGCGAAGTACATCCAGCCCTCTGCACTTCCAGGTGAAGTTATAAGAAAAAACTGAAGCAATCTTACATGGGCATCATCACTTCTAGTGTGAAGGTATTTGAAATTGAGGTTATTAAGTGTTACAACCTTTTTAGTGTATCTGAAATACGCATGTAAAATGTGATATTCATTATTCATGGAGTGATAATCTTTTCCAGTTCTCAAGGATGAAAGCCTTCGTGGAATACAGATCAAGATGTAAAATGAGTAGCTGAATTCACCTCGGATACCGTGAACGTGACGAGTTAGTTAATGGCGTTATCTGGGTACGAGGTTATAAGGAGAGATCTATGTTTCCCAAGGTATATCCTCGAGAAGAAGGACCTGGAAAGCCAGGGAAAACCCCGAATAAAATTAATGCTATATATGGCGTGTGTGCAAACATTTTTTTTGACCCACGTTGAACTTTTATTATCGTTAATAATGTCTGTGGTGCTGAAAAAAGAAACCTTTGTAGTATCCACAAGTTGTTTAATGTTACCGGTTCGTGATATCTTAATTCTTTCATAATGACTATCCACGAACTCCGGCCAAATATCATAGATTTTGTTGAACATCTAATCTTTCTAATAGTAGGAAATTACAAGGTAATATCAGCACCAATGTATTTACGATCTACATTTTTCACTACAGATTGCTGCAGCGATTTCCTGAGGAACAAAGTGAAGACATGAAGAATTCGTAGAGATGAGTAGGTAAAAGAACGGAGCTACATCTGCTCTGAGATACTCGTTTTGAACAGAATAAAAAAACTAAAAAGCTACCATCATGTTTTATTATACCCAAATAATCCTTCTTTGCGCTCCTTGAGTTATAGCAGTTGATGTGCGGTGAAATTATATACGAGGAGAAACCTGTGCGAGCTGATGCATTATAGAACGAGCTGGAACAAATCGAAAAGGGCTATTGCGAGACCTAATTCGTGCGAGGTAGAATAATATATTACGAGTTATAAGAGTCTCATAAATATCCATCAGGGACGAGGTAATACAAGATAGCGTGATTTCGGTCGTACTAACTAGTTACAGGGTAGATTGGCCATAACCGCGTTTAATCGAGTAATAATTAGTATCTAAAACGGGGTAAAACAAGATAATCCAAATTTACCCGTCATAGCTGTTTTTTTCAATAGGGAAATGCTAATATGTTTAGATAAATCACCTCGTATATCTACAAAGAATTGTTGCTGAATTTAATTTTGCAGAGATTAATAAAATTTATTATTATTTCCATAAGAATTTCAACTCAAAACTTAGTTAGTACATTTATGCAATTTAAATGTGGCCTAAATATGATTAGAATGTAAAGGAATGTTGGAGGTCAGTAAATTTTCAGAACAGTTTCATTGTAGTTATTCATATAAACAGCTTTCTCTGATTGATGCATGAATAATATCACTCTGTGGATTGTGAATATCTGTATGAATACTTATCGTTTCTTAGCATCTTTTAATGTATGAAATTTGAACATTTTATCTTTTAAAATTATTAATTGATGGGCCTAACAATCTGTCAAGGTAATTTCTCACTCAGTTTGCTGTCATTGATTATGCTTCTGCGTTAATTCTGAAGAAATTTGTTTCATGTATGTTGTTAAGTGGGATAATAACTTCTTTTAACATGTCCTAATCTTTCATGTACATAGCTCATGAATCTTTTTACTAGCTGCCAGAAACACGTGGAAATTGGCGCGAATCATTCAACACATAACATGTTTGTTTTCTTTCGATATTCATCCTCATTACATTGCATTCCTCAGGGATTCATTTTTTATTTTCTTCTCTCAGGGCCTCTTTGTTCGACTCCCAGGCATGGCAGGTCATCCTCACAAAAATTGTAGCGTTGGCAGAGGAATTTGCGACGAGAGGGAATGTCATTCTGAGGGAAACATTGCAAGCTTCGCCTCCCAGGTAGTAATTTTCTATTCGACTGGTGGATATTAACGGTTGCACTCATCGCAGCTGGAAAGACCTTTGCCAAGGACGCCGCAGCAAGACCGTCGTCCCTCGCGGTAACCAGAAAGAGGAGTTTGGTTAGTGTTGTGTTAGTTTTATGGTAAGAAAAGCAGTTAAATAAAGTGCGTGCAAAATTCATTGTTCGATGTGTGTGATTGGAAGTGCAGAAATAGGGATATCAGAAGGCAAAATTCCTCTATCAAGGTATGTCGTTTTTCTTCCTTTGTTTCGTATTCTCTGGTAATTAGAATCAGGGGTCCGAATTAAAAGAGCTCTAGTTCATCAGGCGGTGTGCAATTTTAAATTACGGCAGCCCACATTCGTCTTTAGTACTATTTGAATAAAGAGAAAACATAATCACAAAGCCCCAAGTTCATGAGCCTCTCGATTATTTGCTTGCCTTGCTTTCCTCCAGAGCCAGGGCCAGATCTAGAAACTTGTCAAGGAAGGAATAGTCACTTGTGCACCAGTTTATACTTTTTCAATGAAAAAAAGGCTGTAAACTGTTTTGTGTAGGAATTTTCATTCTTGGAAAATTTTAGGCAGTGCATATAGGTGAAAGCTATTTCCGATTGCTTAGTTTCGACAGGATTATTAAGTGGATTAAATGGCAGAATCAAAGACGAATCTAGAAACACGCCTTGACAGGGTTTTAAAATATTTTCCTAATAAACTCGATTGTTATTGTAATTTTATGACTTTTGGTAATGATAAATGCATCCGAAGAATAGTTATCGTAGAAAATTCAATCATAACGATACTCGTCAGAGTGATCAAGCAAATCCTAGGCAAATTGCATACTCTACAAAGCCATCCAAGGTGGCAATCTTCTCCCGCACTTGCATCCACTAATAGATGTAGCTGGCCTCTATCTTGGAGTGCCTCGTCATTTGCGATAGTGACACATTTCCAACTTCACATTCCATACGCTTCGTATTTTAATGAATGCCCTCTCATTTTACTGGCAAACTTTTCCATAGTTACGAAAGAATTTACTCTTCAGTCGGCTTTTCCTTCTTCTAAACTTTTTTAAGTAATTATGTCTCTTTCTTAGAATTTATATCTAGGGATATAGTATTATTATGAGGAAAGAAACGGGACGTAGAAAGAAAGATTCGTTTTTAATTCCAAAATACTAATTCTACTTTGCGCATATTAGGACAATTGTGAAACGATCTTCAATAGAGCATGAGGGTAGCTATAAGAATTATCTGTCTAGATGTATATACATTGAACTACAAGGAGAAAAGTCACAAGACTGCTATTTTCATAATTTGAAATTGAAACGTTTTATTTGAAGCATTTGTCTCCGGATAGGGATATATTCAAAATTACGATTTTTAAAAGTATGGAAATGTTTATTAACATTGCCGGAAAATATAATGTAAATAGTATTTAATTTGAACACGAGTACTGCTTAAGTAAAATTACTAGTAAAGTCTATTTTCTGTGCCGGCAGTGATTTCGGAAAGTTCAGAAAATCTATTTTGTTAAATTAAATTAATATTTTGAGCTGGAGGAGTCGTAGGATCACCGCCGCGCTTCCACCTTCCGCTTTCACCCTGTCCTGTCTAGCACTGCGATCCCCCCATTGGGGGATTGTTGTGAATTTGATGCCGGTGAAGGGACCATTTGTCGTGACGCACGGGCGGCACAGTAGCGCCACCACCTGAGCAATTTCTCGGCTCAGGTTCTTGCGGGTATGGATTATGGTACTGATGAAGAAGGCCGAATAACGATCAAAAGAATCTTTAATTAAACACTGAAGGGCTCCCAGGTAGCCAAGTGGGCAAAGCGTTCTACTTCAATGAAAGCGGTCCCGGGTTCGATTCCTGGTGGGGGCCTACGTGCGAAATGACCTTAGCTGTCGAAGCACTTTTAACAATACTACTACTACTATTAAACACTGAAACTCCAAAATACACTACTCCTCACTCTTGCACCGTCTCTCTCCGAACCCTCTGCCCGGACTACTTGCGACGCCGCTTCTCCGTAGAGATGAGTAGGTAAGAGTACGGAGCTACGTCTGCTCGGAAATACAAGTTTTGAACAGAATAAAAAAACTAAAAAGCTACCATCACGTTTTATTATACCCGAATAATCTTTTTTTGCGCTCCTTGGACAGTGTAGGTAGTAAAAGTCTCAACAAGGTTATTACAGTTGATGCGCGGTGAAATAATACACGAGCAGAAACCGGTGCGAGCTAATGGAATATAAAACGAGCTGGAACAAATCGAAAAGACCTATTGCGAGACTTAATTGCTGCTGGCTAGAAGAATATATTACGTGTTATAAATGCCTTATAAATATCCATCAGGGACGAGGTAATACAAGATAGTGTGATTTCGGTCGTACGAGAGAGTTAAAGGGTAGGTTGACAATAACCGCGTTTAAACAAGTTTAAATTACGATCTGAAACAGGATAAAACCAGATAGTCCGATTTTCCTCGTCCTAGGTGTTTTTTCCACAGGAAAATGCTAATATGTTGAGATAAATCACCTCATNGCAATGGTTTTTAAATTTCGGAGACAATGCATTGTCTCCGAATCGCGATATTATTTGAAACAAAAATTTTCAGATTATATATTTCTGCATGAAGTTATAGAAGAAAATTAATGAAGTAAGATATCATGTTGACCATTTTGACAACCATATTGCTGCATTACCTTCAATTTTGAAATCAATGAGCGATTCAGATTCTGGAAGCATTCATTTATCATTTATCAATCACGGAAAAAGTACATAGAAAAAAGAAAGCGTCTTCAACTGTAGCATCGTCTTTCAATTCCTTCAATTCAATACTTCGCATGCCTTAAAAATCATCATCATCCTTTCCCCTTTCATTCCGACTCTGTCAGGGTAGGAAGTTTGTGGACCAGTGACCGCCATCTCGTTCTATCCTCCCGCATCATCCCATCCCACACTTTGTCCACCTCTTCCACTCCTTTACTTATGTCTATCATAATCATTTCCTTCTACCCTCCTATTAGTCTCACACTTGGTCCTTTTCCTTTAATCTTCTCCTCAAATATATTTCTTGGAAGTTGCCATCCAACCATTCTCTTCACATGGCCAAACCATTTCAATCTCATTCTCTCAATCTGTATTTGGAGCCTTTCTATACCCAAGATTTCTCTGATTCTTTCATTCCTGATCTTGTCCCTACTCGTTTATTCTGCTCCTTAATGACTGCTCCTTAGGAATTTCATTTCCATTGTTTGGATTCTACTCTCTTCTTGGCCTGTCATTGTCCACGTACTGGAAGCATATGTCAGGATAGGTACCAGATATGTACTAAACATTAGCATATTGCATTTGATTGGGACTTCTTTTCTCCAAAGCATGCCTCGTACGCTTTGATAAAATCCATTGGCTTTTCCTAATCTGTGTCCAATCTCTTTGTTTATTCTGCCATCCTCTGACAACTCACTTCCAAAATATCTGAAACTCCTTACAACCTCCAGCTGCTGTCCATTCAATTCAATTTTTCCCTTTGAGTGCAGTAACAATTCCCTAACAAAATATAAGCAATTTTGCTTTTTGGAAAGTTAAATAGCCAACCACTGAATAAGTTACGGGCAAAATTTGATCCGTCCTAGTATAGAACCAAATATATTTGTTGTAGCAGACTATCCATACTACAGTTTAATAGTTTCTGTAGTAGCAATCGCTCAGGTATGATGGCGATAATTTATCGGAAAGCACCTCAAAGTAGGTTTCGAATTTCCGGTACGTTTCTTAAGGACGGATATTTAGTCTGCCATTGCATCGATCCAAGGATCAATTTAGGAGTTGTTAAGCTCGTTTATGGAATACAGCCACAAGTACAATTCATATGCCGAATTGTAGCTATGTAGCTCTTTGGTAAGTTTACCGAAAAAGTATCTGAACAAGATGGGGTATGTATCCCTGATGGTCGAAACTTGGTGTGTCCCAGCATCGAACGTATGTGTGCTAGGGAAAATGTCTTAACGACATACGATACGGTAGTCAGGGTCATCCAACTGAAATACAAGAAGTCGTATTCGGAGATTTCTAAGTTAAAATGTAACTAAGAGTTACCAAATAGTTGCGGACTATACGAGTAATTAACTGTTACTAAATTGTGGTATTCACAGAGCTCTACTAGCGAGTACTTATACCTATATATACTAGCTAAACACCCTTTAGTCGGCAGAAAGCGATTTGCACGATTTGGCAGCAGACGAATAAGAAGTTGTTTATATCGGCTAAAACCGCTAAAATGCAGTATAGGATAGAGTTCCTACGTTTTCTGATGTATGCGATTGATCTATTCTTTTCATTGTTAATTTTCTTTGTTGTTTATTCTTATAGAAATATTCAGTTAAGTGTATGTGTTTCAGGTTTAAAAACCTACTCTCCGCATATTTTGGGGCTTTACCGTAGGAATTGTTAAGGAATGAAAGTCCCCGGCTATCCAGATCATCCAGATTGCGTCTTCAGTATCTTCTGGGTGGCAGCATTCAAAAGAAGGTATTTCACGGTGCTCGTAACTTTATTATCATACATATGAAGTATACTTTAACACGGTAGCCTATAAAACGTGTCTAAGTTTGTTGCCAATGTCGATCATGTAATTGTTCACATTTTTGTATTTCTTCCGATGTAAGCTGCCTTTTAAACTATTTAAATTTGCGGGAAGCCTCTTCCAATAATTTTGTTTTGCGTTGTTATGATTTTTTATCATTCTGTGATGCGATTTACTCGAATTGGTAAGATATTTAACTTTAAATAAGCGATGGAAGTCAAGAAGAGAGCAAGATCTTCGAACTGGGGTTATGATGAAAAAGAAACCATTTTGTATCTTATAAGGAAAAGAATTGATATTATAAGGAAAAAGACTGGGGATGGGCGAATGATTGCGAAAAAGCATAATGCATGGATGGAGATGAAGAAAGAGTTTGAAACTCTTCATGGAGAGAGAATTGCGGGGATCGAAGGAGCAGTGGAGACGAATGAAGATGCAGTCCGAAGATTACAAAAGAACGGTAGGAATGCATCCATTTGAACGATCTTTAAATAATCTCATGTAAATCAATATCAAACGATATAATTTCTCATTTGCAGCATTACCAGAGAGGAGCCGGAGGTGGAGTTCCGGTGCCTTGTAATATTACTCTGCCTTCGGAGCTAGATTTGGAAATTCAGAAACTGATACCGAGGCAGTTTGTCAAATGCACGAATTTTGCACATGACGACGGCGAGCAGGATCAATCGGTAAGTATACCTGGGATGAAATTATGAATTAAGTACCTTACAGATAAACTCAATCCTTCAGGTCATGGTTATATTGCTCTGTTTCTAAGTTTAACCTTTAAAATATTTTATCACATGCTGCTCTATATCACTAAATTCACGAATTAGTTATTTTTTAAGAAACTCAAGGGAATGAGGAGGAACCAGTAGGAAATCAGCAGAGCACCTGGTAATGTTACAGAATTGAACTTTTACTTAAGGACATAAGCATGTACCATTATAACATATCTAAAATTGTTATTTTCTGTTAAATTTCGGAAATTTGTGACAGTAACTCTGTTTATGAATGTACAGAATTCCATACAGAAGCAGAGAGAAGTGCATTAGCTGCTGAAATTCTGAAAACTCCTAGCAGAATGTATGATATCATTTCTGTTGTAATTTATTTCGATCATAGAAAGAAAATAAGTGCATCTTTCCTACTTCTATGTCACTATAGCCAACAGAATTCTTTTCATGATTACTTCACATGGAAGCTACATAATGACCACTTCTTTAATAACCAATTAACAATATTGTCCCCCTGATATCTATCAGTTTTTATACATCTAGATGAATATCTAACGTTATAAATATTTAATTAGCATTTAAACCCTTTCAGGAAAAAAACTGCAGAGAAAGTGAAGATGAGTTGTTATGAGGAAGCAATGCTGAAAAATGAAGTAGAAACAATAGAAAAACAAAGAGGTCAGATCAGTAAGAAATGAGACATGGAAGAGGAGCTTCACAAGTCACAATTAGAGCAAAGTAGAGAAAGTATAGAACACATTTCTGGGTGTCAAACAAGAATGAAATTAATTTGAATTATTGTAATGGCAGAAAATTGTCATGCTTTGGAATAAAAGGTTACGATACATATATTTCATTTTTTAATTTAAAAATATCTTTGGATAAACAATTTCCTGTACAAGTTTCCTCTTCTTGCTGGTTCTTCCGAGAACTGTGGCACTTATTCGTCTGGGTTCTCGATATTATCATCAGTATCACATTTTGAAAATTTATATTAGCAGTTACCGTTTGATGTGAAGATATTTTCTTCTTTTCATAACATATTTCAACAGTAATGTGCTAATTTTAGTAGGTTAATTAATTAATATAATTCTAACCATCAAGATATGAAGCATTATGAATACACCTCTATAGTTGGGGAAATAAGTAGGTAAAAAAATCATACCTTCTATTTGGAGTTCAATTCTCAATTTGTGTAGTGTGGCCATAGCAATGATCATCATTTTGAACTCTCCAGGGATGATGTGATGCTTCTGTGTAACATTCTGAAAGTCATTTTCCAGACCGCAAAGGGTCTTTCTAATGCCTTTCTATGCAATCATAGCATCCACTCCCTCAAGCGAATTTCTAAATTTTATAAAAGACTGCCATGGCCTTCATTAGCTCTTCCCTAGGTGAAGAAAATTTCATAACTTCTCCTCGTAGTTCAGCCAAAGCCAGGGAAACTTTATTTGCTACTCGGCTCATAGTGGCTTGGCTGATACCGTGCATCTTTCCAGCCACGTCCTTAGCAAACAGATTTAGCGTATCAAGTAATAGCACAGAGGGGAGGGGGTAGGTAGACCGCTGTTACCTTTGACTCCTTTCTCCAGTTTTCCTCCAATCATACCAGGTAGCCTTTTAATTCCCGACTTCGTGAATCTATATTTACCTAAACAATTCTCTTTCAGAGTATCTATGATAGTCATCTTTTCTAGATAGATAAGCCATTACGGGCCGTCTGTGTGCAATATCATCACTTCATTCATCTCCAAAACATCTTCAAAATCATCGTAGAATAAATACATTTTAAATATGGATTCGATACACGCTATTTCAAATTCTAACACAGCTAAAAAAAAATTGAAAGTAAACTACTATAAAATGATAAAATAGTATTGAAAATGAACGGAAGAGAAAATTTTGAGCAAGAACGGATAAAAGGGAAAGCAATTAATTATGACTTCTTTACAGTTATCGATTTTTATAACTAACGTGTATGATTGAATGAAAAAAATAGTTCGTAATGTATGTTACCGGGGTGTTGATAATGAAGTACATAGGCCATGTTTCACATTAGTATTAATTTATTATAAATTTTTCAAACATACCGAATACTGTGGTTTATATAACATTGGGAGCGAAGGATTCTCGCAGTTTTTGGCGTGAGGGTACGAAAAAGTAATTGTACCTAATTTGATAGTACCCAGTTAGCACGACCATGCTCGTGGTCATAATTTTTTTTTAGTTTCACTTAACCTAAAGGAAATACGGGTTGTCTCCGTGTATTCTGTGTATAGCGGTATAAAGAGATAATCGCAAGAACAGATTGCTCTTTTGGTCGTTTTCTCCTCGGAGCATTAGAGACCCTAACAGGATAGATTAATTAGGAATATTTGGTGTTGATACACCCCCTGCCATACGCCAATGGGAGGCTCGTGGGGTAAAATTCAATAAATAAATAGTACATTCTGTGCGTCTTTTTTTCAAAAAATGAACGAAAATATTTTGCTTTTAAGGAGTAAGAAAAACATTTAATTTACAAAGTAGTAAATAGCCTTGCACTGAAAACGGGTACACGAAAGAGAGCAATATCAATTGGTAGCTTCGACTTAGTCTTTTGATTTGCTCGAAATGAGATTTGACTTTCGCGCGGGTAAAAAAATACGCGGGAAAAGTAATTTCGTTTCTCTTTATCCGTGCACTTCCGTTTACTTCCCGCCCTTTCGTGCAGTTCGGTGAATGTGCTTCTCGTGTGTGTCAATTCCTCTGTGCTATTCCGCCTTTGGGAATGTGGCATATCGTTTGAAACCATACCTAGATTCCTCAAATAACTTTCACGGTAACAATACATTTGTAGGTAATTGCTCATTTTAAGGATATATTACGAATACTTTTCATAGATTTAGCAATAGTGACCCTTCATCTATCGGAACATCTGAATTTGCGCGAATTCTTTATTCATGTAATTTTCTCAGCTGTGGTTAAACTTCTCACATTTTCTCTCGTGTTCATTCCTTTTGTCGAAATGGAATCTGGCAGTATAATTTACGCTGATTCCTTTTATGTACTTTGCTTTCAGCCTTGTGTGCCATGGAAGGCCTTCCTCCAAATATTGCAACGTTGTCAGAGGAAATTCTTCGACCCGACGGAATTGCGACGAGAGGGAAGAATTTCTCTGCTGAGGGAAACGGGGGATTTCTGGCTGCAATTCGACAGGAGAATATCCGCGGTGGGCTTCTGCAGAAAGCCTTACCAAGGACGACCCCGCATTTGCCGCCTTGCTTTCCTCCTGGTAGCCGAGAAGAGGCAAAATAAAGAAGAAATACTTCAGTGTCCAGATTGTAGTAAGAGTGTGTATGTCGGTGAGGATTGATTAAGTGTGTGTAATTTGGAGAGATAATAGTGATAAATGTGTATATGTGAATGAATCAAGATATTTCAAGACGGAACTGCATGGAATACCTCTGTCAAGGTATGCTTATCTTCTTTACTCTGGTGATTGGCATAATTTGTCTTTAGTAGAAGCAATACTAGTTACCCAGAGCCGCCTATTTAACGACGGCACCGCACATCACTTTTAAGGTGCATACGAAGAGTAAGAGACAATATACTGAGGACGCCACAATATTTGCCAAGCATTATCTCCTTGATCATGAGGCGGATCTGGAAATTGGTCAATGGTAGGGGATATCTGTATAATTTATAAATACTATGTTTAACTTCATACATTCGGTTATGCAACGCCTAATGAATTAATGAAATTAGGAGTTACGCGTGGAAACTTTCAAGGAGGGCATTCAGCCTAAGATTACTTGCGATTTTTTAAATTCAATTGGGCTTGTTTAACCCCTAATGAAGATAATTATTAGTAAGGTAAATTCCTGGACGTACAACCCCCCCGTCGCTGAGCCAATGTCCCAGAAAAACTAATCTTGAGTCAATTCTTAAATAACATAATCAGGACCCGAATTGTTACCTTAGGAAAGCAATTTAATATTGCAAACACACATCCTTGGGTAGTTTTAGAAAATAACGAAAATCGAGAATATGTGATAAAATAAAGCTACAACGAGTTGTTACTGATTGCGCAGCACATTTAATTGTAATATATTTGAGGTCATTCTGATTCTCCTCTACACAAATAGACAATTCTCGTAAGTAATGTTTTGCAAAATAAACGCAGATTAAAATATGTACAGTTTCTCGGTATTTTTTTCAAGTTAGAACATGAGTAAATTACCTCTTGTTTACACTTTGTACAATTCTGCACTATGAGCAACATCGATAACTTTCTTCTACAAAAAGAAAAGTATCGAAATTCTTCATCTATCTACTCAAAAATGGATATCTTTATAAGCCGTGTAAAAAATTATATCCCTATTCGGAGATTAAATAGAATTTGACTTCCTCACTTCAGATTCCAAATAAATACTTTCTACATCATTTTTGATGTTAACATAAAATACCATATCGGTAATTTTAAAAATCTTAATTTGAAAAATGTCGCTTCCAGGAGAGAATTTATTAAATTAAATCGTTTTAATTTTAATTTAAGAAAATATATTTGAATATAATTTTGACTTCGTTGGTGATTGTNAGGAGAGAATATATTAAATTAAATTGTTTTAATTTTAATTTAAGAAACTAGATTTGAATAGAATTTTGACTTCGTTGGTGATTATATTCAAAATAAAATCTTTCTTCATTATATTTAATGTCAATGCTAAAAAGCAAATGGATGTTTTTAATAATCCTAATTTAAAATATATCGCTACTCAGTGACAATAGTTTGAATTGAATCGTTTAAATTTTACTTTAAGAAAATTGCTTTCAACAGAATTTTCACATCGTTGTTGATTATATTCATATTAAAATCTTTTTTCATTATCATTTATGTCTAGGGTAAATAGCAAATGGATATTCTTAAAAATCGTAATTTAAAATATATCGTTACTCAGTGAAAATAGTTTGAATGAATCGTTTAAATTTTCCGTTAAGAAAATAGCTTTCAATAGAATTTGACATCGTTGGTGATAATATTCAAATTTAAAGCTTTTTACATTCTCTTTGAGTCAATTCTATGATGGTAATTAATATTTTTTTAGATATTTATGTCCTAATGCTTCCTAAAGTCAATAGATTTAATTCAATCGTTTAATTCTAAATATTGAAAACAGCACTGTATCGACTTTCCCCTTCCTTAATTACCCCTACAATCTCAACGGTAGAATACAGAATAATAAATGTGTACCACAGTCGTTTGCATAAGTTCATTTATATGTGTAGAATGGTGTTAAATCCCAGGTAATTCTACTTTCTAACCATTAAATAAACTATTGATCATCACTTACAAACTTCCCAGTAATATGCGGATTATTAAAAAAAAAATAACTAGTTGAAATGTAAAGTAGTGATTTTAATTTGAGGATCTGCTTGAATGAGACGAATTAAGGAAATGAATAGACTTTCTCCTTTTGAATACCCTGCTATAATCGATGCTTCATACTAATTTTATGAATTACCTTTATAAATACACTGTTTGTTGGGTGGTAAACATTTCTAAGGAGAATGATTCGTGCTCCATTTAAAACTGAATATTCGAAGTCATGGTTCTCCAATTTTAAGTCTTAAGAAGTGAGCTGGTAGATCAGAGGAAAATTAATGAGAGCAGAGAAATTCCGTATTTCCTTTTTAATTATTGATAGACAGATCTCGCAAGAGACAAGGTTCTATTGTAAATATCTGGCGAAAATAACCATTGTGATGTGGATGGATAGCTCTACTTCTTTGATGCTTTTGATTGAGATTATCCTTACTGATATTCAATTTATATTTCTTCCATCGATGAAGTGGAAACAGATGTTTTCAATGGCATTGCAAATAGATATATTACCTTACTAGGTGATCTTATATGTTCACCTATATATTTTCCAATTTATACCTACAGTAAATTTCCACATAGTAGTCCATACCCTGCGCATTCTTTACGGAAGGTTTTACTGATAACTCCATTGACTGTTTTTGCTCTAAATTAGGTTGGACCATGAACTTCATGCAATAAAATAGGCGAGTAAGAGAACTCTGAAATCGAGGGACGTATGGTATATATAGACACGCCCCAATGCTGAACATGATATTACTCGTTCTTATTACACAATATATTTCCTCATTTAGACCATCAAATGTTCTTTATGCATTCCACGTTATATGCCATGGCACATCCTAATATAAAATTGATAAAGTACATCCGCTGCGTATGGCAGGGCGTGTATTAATTCATTGCCTAATCTACACTATATGCTACATTCCTATATGGAATCAAATATTTAACTACCACCACCTGAACATTGGAGGTGCGATGAAAATAAGTAGCTTTTCTTGAATGCTGAAAATCAGCAAAATATGACACAATACTCGAAATGAAGTCTCTACTAGTTGTTGCACATTATGCCGAAGTTTAAAAACATTGTATTGTCCTACAAAATTTAGAAAAAAATCGTACTACTTGATATCTTTTTTCATAAGGATGAAATTGCATAAGAATCCTATACACATACGTGTATAGCATTAGAGACGCTAACAGGATAGATTAGGTATGAATATTTGGTGTTGATACACCCCTTCCCATACGTCAATGGGAGTCTCGCGGGGTAAAATTCAATAAATAAATAATACATGCTTTGCATCTTTTTTTCAAAATATAAATGAAAAATATTTTGCTTTACATTCTCTATCCTTTTCCTACCCGAAATTTGTGATATCCTCTGCGTGAAAACGAAAAAAATTTAAAAGTCCACAGCATCAGCTGAAAGTGATTTCAGTGAGAAGTGAAAACGTAGCCCTATTGTTTCAGAAGTAGCCGCCATTTCGAGAACCGGAACCGCAAATTTCGGTCACCTGACACGATAATTTTTCTGAATCGTAGAAATTCGTACGTCATTCTCTTAAAAAGAATCGGATTTCCGCAAAAGCGCGCCAAAAGGACACGTAATTGCCACGTGGTTTCCTTGAGAACGTATTCCTAATTGCGATCTCAAGCTGAGTTACTTTCTTGTTCTGATAATTTGCCGTCGACGTGAAGTGAGTTTGTTTAAAGTGATCGTAATTGTGCCTTCTCCTTCTTGTAAGTGTTTGTGCCACAATTAAGACATCGATTGGGATACAGGAAGAGGAAAATGTTGTCGACCATGTTACCTCAAGTCTGCATCCAGCGACTTCCCTGAATAAGTGTGAAAAGGTGTGTGATTCATAGTTTGTGTTGAATTAATCTTCAAGGCTTTGTAACCATGAGGTTGGACAAATTAAATTCTCGCTGCAGTTAAAGGAAATTGATCGTGCATAATTCATTTACCGATAGTTACGGAAGAACTGAATGTAAGTACGGTATATTTGGTTGGTTGAAAAATTCCTTATTTGTAGAATTGGTTAATTAGATAAGGTTAAAGGTAGTTTATTGCTTCACGTAGGTCCTGCTACCATATCGTGAATAATTGAATGTATTCATTTGTCTTTTGGTACGTGATAGAGAAAAATGTGTCTTTTAAACAATTTTGTGTCTATTTTATTCAAGGCTGTGATCATACGAAAGCTACAAAGGTATTAGTTATGCTGAATGAATAAAGGTTTATTTTTATTCAGTGTTGCAAAACGTTTTACTCGTAGAGTCATTGTGCTTCACTAAATTGGAGTTGTACCTCTTAGAGTATTCTGTCTTAGTGCATAAACCAAGGGCATACTATCTCACTCCTCATCTTGCATACTAAGCCTCACTTCTTGTGGTTATCTACAGAAGGTGTTACTCGTAGAGTCATTCTGCTCCACTAAGTTGGAATTGTACATCTTACAGCATTCTCAGTACATAAACCAAGGGCAAACTACCTCACACCTTATCTTGTCTAGTAAGTCTCACTCCTTTTTGCATGATGCTAAAGTTGTCCCTGTGGAGTAATTGTGTTTCACATACGTTCCTCTTGCAGCATTCTGTCTCAGTACATAAACTAAAGGCAATCTACCTCACTCATTATCTTGCAGAGTAAGCCTTATTACTTATGGAATTCTACACAAAGTGTTACTCGTAGAGTCATTGTGCTTCGAGAACGTGTAATAGTTCCTCTAACAGCATTCTATATCAGTATATAAACCAAGGGCAAAGTACTTCACTCCTCATTTTCCATAGTAAGCATCACACATTCTGCAAAAGCTATGAAAAGTATAGAATCATTCTGCTTCACTAACGTGGAATTGTACCTCTTATAGCTCTCTGTCTCAGTACATTAATCAAGGGCAAACTAGCTCTATCCTCATCTTGCCTACTAACCATCATTCTTTTTTTAATTATACGAAAAGTGTACCTGTATGTCATTGTGTCTTTCATACGTGGAATTGTTATGCAAGTAGCATTTTTTTCTCAGTGAGTAAAGCAATGGCAAAGTACCTCACTCCACACTGTCCTAGTCGCCTCAATCCCCTCTCCATAGCTTTTCGTAGTTGATGGTTGAGGGATGAGGTTCAAACCAGCCTTCGACTGCACAGACCGTTTATTTCTTTGATGTTTTTCACTTACTGAGCAAATGTTTTGATATAATCGAAGCATTGAATATCGTTGGGTGCGGAATATTCTAAGAATTTACCAAACGATTCAATTTACCCTACAATCTACAATCTATAATTACAAACGAATTATTCAGTAGATTGAGAGGTTGATATTTGGATTTCAAAGTTGTGATTTATTTCCTAAACTTTCCCTTACTCGAAGTTCGTAACCGTTGCTCGAATGATTGGGTAAATTGAATCGTTTGGTAAATTCTTAGAATATTCCGCACCCAACGATATTCAATGCTTCGATTCTTAATCGAATCGTGCGGAATATTCTAAGAATTTACCAAACGATTCAATTTACCCAAACCCTAGTTTGCCCTTGATTAATGTACTGAGACAGAGAGCTATAAGAGGTACAATTCCACGTTAGTGAAGCAGAATGATTCTATACTTTTCATAGCTTTTGCAGAATGTGTGATGCTTACTATGGAAAATGAGGAGTGAAGTACTTTGCCCTTGGTTTATATACTGATATAGAATGCTGTTAGAGGAACTATTACACGTTCTCGAAGCACAATGACTCTACGAGTAACACTTTGTGTAGAATTCCATAAGTAATAAGGCTTACTCTGCAAGATAATGAGTGAGGTAGATTGCCTTTAGTTTATGTACTGAGACAGATTGCTGCAAGAGGAACGTATGTGAAACACAATTACTCCACAGGGACAACTTTAGCATCATGCAAAAAGGAGTGAGACTTACTAGACAAGATAAGGTGTGAGGTAGTTTGCCCTTGGTTTATGTACTGAGAATGCTGTAAGATGTACAATTCCAACTTAGTGGAGCAGAATGACTCTACGAGTAACACCTTCTGTAGATAACCACAAGAAGTGAGGCTTAGTATGCAAGATGAGGAGTGAGATAGTATGCCCTTGGTTTATGCACTAAGACAGAATCCTGTAAGAGGTACAATTCCAACTTAGTGAAGCTCAATGACTCTACGAGTAACACTTTTTGCAAGACTGAATAAGAAGAATCCTTAATTCATGCAGCATAACTAATACCTTTGTAGCTTTCGTATGATCACAGCCTTGAATAAAACAGACACAAAAGTATTTAAAAGACACACTTTTCTGTATCACTTACCGAAAGACAAATGAAAAACATTCAATTAATCACGATATGATAGCAGGACCTACGGGAAGCAATAAACTACCTTTAACCTTATCTAATTAACCAATTCTACAAATGAGGAATTTTTCAACCAACCAAATATACCGTACTTACATTCAGTTCTTCCGTAACTATCGGTAAATGAATTATGCACGATCAATTTCCTTTAACTGCAGCGAGAATTTAATTTGTCCAACCTCATGGTTACAAAGCCTTGAAGATTAATTCAACACAAACTATGAATCACACACCTTTCACACTTAATCAGGGAAGTCGCTGGATGCAGACTTGAGGTAACATGGTCGACAACATTTTCCTCTTCCTGTATCGCAATCTATGTCTTAATTGTGGCACAAACACTTACAAGAAGGAGAAGGCACAATTATGGTCACTTTAAACAAACTCACTTCACGTCGACGGCAAATTATCGGCACAAGAAAGTAAGTCAGCTTGAGATCGCAATTAGGAACACGTTCTCAAGGAAACCACGTGGCGATTACGTGTCCTTTTGGCGCGCTTTTGCAGAAATCCGATTCTCTTTAAGAGGCTGACGTACGAATTTGACGTTTCAGAGGAAGTCTCATGTCAGGTGACCGAAATTTCCGGTTCCGGTTCTCGAAATGGCGGCTACTTCTGAAAAAATAGTTCTACGTTTTCTTGCGAGTGTAACTTGAGTGTTGAAGACATCGGACGAAAGAGTTTGGAGTGATACATTCGAAAGGAAAGTTTGTTCTTAACATAAAATCGAGTCATATTGTGATCAAGTGTTGTGAAAATGTGTTTCGGAGAGAATGTGCTTCGTCGTATGTGATTTATAGCCTTTCTTCAGTCTTACTTGAGTGAAATTATGCATTTTATTCTCACTAATAACGTAAAAAGGTTAAAGTGGCTAAGTATTAGGAGTGTAAGTGTGGAATTCCCTTTGTGTCATCAGAGAATTCGATTGAAAACTGCTGAGGAAAGATCAAAAAGGTACTGACTACAGAATCACAGGCCAATCACATTTCTCATCAGTCAATGTGATAGCGTTTACGAAAGTTATTATAGCCCCAAAAATAGTCTGCTAACATTGTTGAATTATCCCGTTTGTGTGAATTAAGTACTGTATCTCTTTCATTAGCACGATTGCGTTGATAATTGAATTCTCTGCGGATTGCGTAAAATCGCTCGTGTTTTTCGGTTAATAATTCTTCCTACGTTATGAGTATAAGTTGTGAATAAAATATTCCATTATTTCAAGGCATATTTTTGTGTTTTATTGCAAAAATACATTATAGCTTGCGTACTTAGGCAATAGGGAATTCGCAAAATCGATTACTTAATTTGGGAGGTAAATTATAACCTCTGTTGTACTTTAAACGGCAGTATATTGTCTAAAGAGCGTTCGTTTTATATCACAGTGGATTTTTCTGATAAAATATCATCAATTATAAATATAAAATAAAGATATTGAGTCCAAGCGCTAATCACAGTCTTTTGTTTTTGCAGCCGCGAATATATAAAAACTTATAAATTTAAATAACCACCAAATTCTTTCAAAAATGTTA
>KZ309302.1:91651-105245 GCA_000376725.2 Ladona fulva | reverse complement strand
AGAGAAATAGATGCTAAAACGAATCGATACAAGAATTCATTTTTTCCGCGAACGATACGCGAAAGTAATAGATTAGCGAAGTAAATTCAGTAAATTCATGGTGCTTGCACCCCCTGCCACACGCCGAAAGGCGGCTTGCAGGGTACTAATGTAGATGTAGATGTAGAAAGGACGTCGAAACATCCAGCCCTGGAATAAGGGTATTTACAAATTTACACGTTCGACAATAATGAAAACCAGGTAGATAAGAAACACTAGTAAGATAATGCTTAAGGAAGGGGTAATTGGACAGTGTGTTAGGTATATCAATTCTTTTCGGATTTAAGCGGTTATAATCATCAATGAACTGTGTCATTTAAGCATATTCACTTACATTATATACAATTTATATATCTCGTTAGGTCTGGTGATAAGTAAAGTTTCATAAGAATTTGGGCTTTGGAATGATTTCTAGGAAATAAATTGATAGTTTAGAAATATTGTGAAGATACTTTTTTACGCTCTAAGTTATTGTTTAGTAGTGACATACAGTGGTGGAATAAATTAACGCAATCAGTCAGAATAGTAGAAATAAAGTCACAATTAAAATCTGTATTGTGCTTACGAAAATAATTTTCCGCCATTTCAATCCTGAAAATGAAGGAAATTCTATATTAATCGGATTATATATTTACAACGTTTGGGAGCTTGGATATAAAAGTTCCTCTGGGTGTAAGTGTTCTTGGTCTATCAGGAATGAAGAGCAAAACGTCTACAATTTACCGTCCTCTATACCCTAAGACTACGTCATCACTTGCGCCGGGGTCGAGGCACTTAACCAATGCCGATCTCTAGCATAGAACTCCATGAATTGTGTGCACAAATTTGGCAACCAAGGTTTTTGGTATATTTTAAAGAAGATGAGATTTTTTTGGGAAGTGGCCATTGGATAACATTTGATATTTTAGTTTCCACACATTGATTCTACTTAGTACTCATCTAACTTCTGGTTTGTGCATGAATATGCTGGACACAGCTTCATTTGTTTTCGCTTCGTGGATCACATAATTTGCGTCTTAGACAAATCAGGCCAATAAATATAGGTCCCCGGGAGTGGTCGCTACACGGCACTCATCCAGCGCTTTATTTTCAGAAAGTAACCGGTTTTGAGGAAGTATTAAGTAACTTTTCGCTTGTTTTAAAATCCAGATATGAGATTTCCCATGCTATCATTCCAATACCCCCCTGTTTCACCGGGGCTCCTAGATAGCCAAATGGGCAACGCTTTCGACTCCTATGATAGCGGTCCCGGTACCCGGTGGGAGCCTCGTGCGAAATGACCTCAGCTGTTGAAGCACTTTTAGCAATACTACTACTCTGTTTCACCGACTAAGGGAAGATTGTGCGTGGATTAGTGGTAACTATGATGAGACTGCTTAGCATTTGAAAGATTAAATTTTAGTTATGATGAGACCGCTTAGTTTTCATAAGAGTATGCTTCAATTTTGATTAGACCGCTTCGACTTTGAAGAATAGGTATTGCTGATGATGAGCACGCTTAGTTTTTCAAAGAATAAGTTGTGATTATGATGAGACCTCTTAGCTTACCTTAGCGTAAGCTTAAGTTATGATTAGTCCACTTAGTATTAGAAAGAATAAGATGTGATGATGATGAGACAGGTTAGTTTTCTTAAGAGTATGCTTCAATTATGATAACACCGCTAGGTTCTTGAATGAGACTGCTTAGTTTTCTCGTAGAAGTAAGAATAACGTATAAGGAGACCGCTAAGTAGTCTTTGGAGTAAGCTTCAGTTTGATAGGCCCCTTAGTTTTATTTGGATTAAACATCAATTATTAAGAGGACGCTGAGTTTTCTTAAGAGTTAGCTTCATTTATGATGAGATCGCTTAGTTTTCTTCAGAATATATTTTAATTATGATGAGACGGCTTTAGTTTCTTAAGAGTAAACTGGAATTAAGATGAGACTGCTTACTTATCTTAAGAGTAAGCTTCAATTTGTATCAGACCGTTTAGCTTTCTTAAGACTGACCTACTAGACTAACCTTAGCTTTCTTAAGACTTTTCTGTAAGTCAATTATAATTCTACCGCGTACTTTTATTAAGAGTAAGCTCCAATTAATATTATACTGCTTAGCTTTCTTAAGAGTATGCTTCAAATATGATGAGACTTCTTAGTTTTTATCAGTAAGCTTCAATTATTAAAAGATCGCTTAGCTTTCTTAAGCGTTAGCTTCAATTATGATGAGACCGCTTAGTTTTCTTTAGAGTAATTTTTTCTGAAGAAAGGGTAATTTATGATGAGACTGAGACTTTCGTTGGAAGTTTTCCAACGAAAATGATTAAATTATAAGTAAACCGCTTAGTATTTTTAAGAGATAGCTTGAAATATAATGAGATCCCTTATTTATCTTAAGAGTAAGCTTCAATTATTATCAGACCGTATATTTGTATTTAAAGGTATATTTAGAATATGATGAGACCGCTTATTTTTTTAACATTAATCTTCACTTACTAAGAAACCAATAGTTTTCTTAAGATTAAGCTTCACATATTATGATACCGCTTAGCTTTTGTAAGAGTAAACTTCAATTATGATGAGACCGATAAATTTTCTGAAAATATCCTTCAATAATGATCAGAGAACTTATTTTTTAAGGTATATGCTTCAAATATGATGAGACCGCTTACTTTTCTTAAAAGTAAGCTTCAATTATTAAGAGACTGCTTATTTTTTTGAGAGTAAACTTCAATTATAAAGAGACCGCTTAGTTTTTGAATTAATAAATTGTAGTTATAATGAGACTGCCTTACTTTCTTAAAAGCATGCTTCAATTATGATAAGACCGCTTAGTTTTTACAAGAATATATGGTAATTATTGTAAGATCGCTTAGTTTTTTACCGAATAAGGTGTGATTATGATGACACCGCTCAGCTTTCTTAAGAGTAAGCCTCAATTATAAAGAGACCACTCCGTTTTCTTTAAAGTAAGCTTCAATTATGATGAGACAGCTTAGTTTACTTTAGTATAATCTTCAATTATGATGACACCGCTTAGGATATGAAAGAATAAGTTGTAATTATAATGAGACGTCTTATATTCTTTAAGAATAGGCTTCAATTAATATGAGACCGCTTAGTTTTTGAAAGAATAAATGGTATACATGAGGAGACCGCTTAGTTCTTGAAAGAATAAGTTTTAAATATGTGGAGACGGCTTCGATTTCTTAATAGTAAGCTTCAATTATGATGAGATCGCTTAGTTCTCTAAAGGATAAGATTCAGTTATTAAGATACCGCTTAGTTTACTAATGAGTAAACATCAATTATGATGATACCGCTTAGTTTTTGAAAAAATAAGTTGTAAATATGATGAGACAGCTTAGTTTTCTTAATAAAATGCTTCAATTATGATGGGAACGCTTAGTTTTTTAAGGAAAAAATTGTAGGTATGATGGAAACAGCTTAGTTTTCTTAAGTGTAATTTTCAATTACTAAGAGACAGTTTCGTTTTCTCAAGAGTAAGCTTCAATTGTAATGAGACCGCTTAGTTTAAAAAAAAAGAAGTTGTAAATATTATGAGACCGCTTAGTTTTCTTAACAGAATGCTTCAATTATGATGGCATGGCTTAGTTTTTTAAGAAAAAAATTGTAGGTATGATGGAAACCCTTAGTTTTCTTAAGAATAATATTTAATTACTAAGAGACTTTTTCGTTTTCTTAAGAGTAAGCTTTAATTGTAATGAGACCGCTTAGATTTTGGAAAAAAAAGTTGTAAATATGATGATTCAGCTTAGTTTCCTTAATTGAATACTTCAATTAAGATGGGAACGTTTAGTTTTTTAGAAAAACATTGTAGTTTTAAATATGTGGAGACTGTTCGATTTCTTAATAGTAAGCTTCAATTATGATGAGATCGCTTAGTTCTCTAAAGGGTAAGCTACAGTTATTAAGAGACCGCTTAGTTTTCTAATGAGTAAGCTTCAATTATGATGATACCGCTTAGTTTTTGAAAAAAGAAGTTGTAAATATGATGAGACATACCTTTTGTACTTCCTTTTTCGATGTGCCTGAAGATCTCGATTTGACGAATAAAATATATATCTGTGGAAGTTACTAAGTGCTCTTACCTTATTTAGAAAATCTCCCTCGGTTAAGGCAGTCTTTGGCATTTTCTTCTCGTCCGCCGAAGGGAAAAACCAAGTATGCACAGCATATGGGAAGAACATTTTCTACAATGTAAAACAAACTGTACTGAAAATATCGCAATAAAACGGGCTATTTCTCTACTAGAAATTTCGTGATACATAAAAACCTTAAAAAATGAAGAAAGAAAAATATGGAAAATTAAAATGGAGGGCTTCAAGCGGCAGTGTTAAAATTTATAAGCAGTCGATTCCCAAGGAAGAATGGTCTTAAAAAAAGTATGACGGGACCGGGAATCCGGAAAAAACCGGGAATGGGCCACACAAAGTGATGGAAAGGAAAACCCCCTTCATGTTGGAAACAAAGGAAAACGGGTAAGGGTGACTTTGTGCAAGATGGTGCGCACCCAGGAAAAATCCCCAGGATAGCTCAACGGACAGAACACCCGACACGCAATTGGGAGACCCGGGTTCGATTCCCGGTCCCGTCAGACTTTTTTCAAGTCCATTCTTCCCTGGGTGCGCACCACTACTTGTAATGGCACTTGGGGTAGACAGTTCAAACGTCACTCCCCCCACCCCCTCCCCAGCCTGGCGCCAGAGAGGGGGGTTTCCCATATTCCCAAGTGCCATCACCCAACCCGGGTCATGTGACGTCACCCAACCCAGGTTCCCAAGAACCATCTGACGTCACCATGTCTGAAGTGCCATAGAGCCCAACGTCGAACCCTGTACCCCACAACCGATGTTCCAGAGTATAAGTCCCTTGCGACTCCCCCACCCCTCCTGACATCAACGAAACCTTAAATTTAATTTTATTTTCTGGAAAAATATTTCCCCGGTCAGGATTTGAAGCACCTAACCTACCAATGGGATCCTAAGACCTATCCACATCACTGCTCAGCCCTTGCTGCTCTTAGGGTTTGTTTTCGGGGTTTTCTCCCCGCCCGCTTAGTCGCCTCTTACGACAGGCCGGGATGCAGCGGGAGTATTCCATATAGTCCACTATATATAGTCTATCCCCCTACCCGCAGGGGTATAAATATTTTCCCCAATCAGGATTTGAAGCACCTAACCTAGCAATGGGTCACCCTTACCCGTTTTCCTTTGTTTCCTAAGAGTTATGCGCCTTCACCACTCGGCCACCACAGCGTTAGAATGAAGACGGTTAAGTTAAGGTAATAAGTCGCATAGACCCATGACGTTACCGGCGGTATTTTGAAATTCTAACTCCGCAGGGTTCCAAACTGTACCCTCCAAGCTGCAGCGACTAAGTCCCATTCGGCTTCCTTCGGGAGGCTTCGGAAAACATCGGAAAATGGTGGGTACTTCGAAAATATTTTAAGGAAAATCTAATATCAGAAAAAATAACGCCCGACTTACCGGTCACAGGAAGAGTGCCATACGCCTAAAACACGCGGTCACTCATTGCGGGAATCGAACCTAGGCCCATATAGTTAGGGCATGCAATTTTACCCTAACCGCACCAACGACCATCCACGTCACGAGAATCGAACTCAGCTCCGCATAGTATGGACTTGTAAATTTTTCCCAACGTCTTGAAGTATACATGATGGCAGCTCAGATCCGAATGCGTTGGTAATTTGGAATACACTAATTAAATATATTTCATCGACTCTGCGCTCCCCCACAGGCGGGTGATGAAAATTTGAATTAATTCCTGTTAAAATATACACCAGCGCCCTCATTGCAGGGTGTGGTGATAATTTGTGTGTCGACATGTCGGAAATATTCCAAGTCCGAATGGGTACCATTCGGTAGACGTCGGAAAGCGCTGGAAACGGTGGGGTGATTAGAAATTAAACACATGCTTCATTTTAACATAAAGTTTATTTCATGTCCTTTTAAGATACACCACAGTTATCTGCACATATTTCACTGAATGTCGAACTTAGTAAACCAGTACACGATGTGGTGGACGTTTGAGAGTGCGCAAGAGAAGTTATTGTTTGTCACTCTATGATTTTTGTGAAAACACCTTGGAGCTCCGGTATTGAAATCCCCCAACTTCTTTAATGATGGACACCCCGCTGAATCGAGGTTGATAACTTTGCAGCACAGCAGATTGGACAAATATATACTTTTCTCCAACCCTTTTACATAAATGTTTTTGTAATAACGACATATGTTATATAATGTCTCGCTTAAAACAGGGAATGATATGAACCCTTCATTCCAGTTTATACCGTGATGGTATGTTTCCAGCCAAGCGTTTTGCTTTTTGGCTTTCTTCCCCAGATATTCGTTGGAAAATGGTGGCCTTATTATCCAGTGTTGTATTAATCTTTTTTCATAGTCGAGGAGTGCCACTTCTTTTAGGACAAATTTGCCAGCATCATCGATGCAAGCTTGAAAGTCTATGAAAAGATTCGCCATGTTATCTCTATCGTGGTCACACCCAAACTGATCATGACATCCATGATTCACATCCTAGAAGCACACCATATTGATCATGTTTCACTATATTAATTATCCTCTCACCATACAGTTTTAAGAAACTTATTTTTACTTCCTCAGAAATTTGCACATTACCTTTAGACAAATCAACTTCGCCATTAAAGTACGAATCAATATAACTTCTTTGATCACATATAAGCTGCCACACACTTCCTGGGAAAAGTACACCGGCATTACCATTCTTGGCGATGAAAATCATCGTTTGATAACCATCTTCAGGGTTCAGACCGATCGAAATCTTTACACATTAAATATATATCATATCTTTTTTACATTTTGCGCTACTTACAGGTTTGAATGATACATTCAGATTCAACGCATAGAGTATCATGAGTGTTTATTATTATTTTATTTGCAAAACACTTTACAAAAGCATCATTTTTGTTCGTATCATCAGTAAAGTATTTAATGTGTGATTTTTCATTTCTACACTTTAAGTAAAGAAACACCAAACAATAATGCCCACATACGCTTGATGTGGGGCTTTGCAATGGAAATCTGTTGTACACACACCGATTGGAATTTCTCTTGATGAACGACCGATGATAATTGATGATAGGTGGTTCACCGAAACTATCAAAATATTCACACATACCATTTTCATCGATGAAGAATGCTACCCAATGTTCGCCAGACTTGTTTTTCGGGTGAGTATTTGCAATATACGCACATGGACGTTGAGCACGTATCGGAAGCGAATCCGCCGCATAAAAACCTGTGTTAATGTCCTGAAACACTTTGCACTTCCTCAGCACAGACCGCAGCTGTATCGTATTCATCACAATATTCACTGAATGTCGGATTTAGTAAACCAGTAGCCGATTCGGTGAACGTTTGAAAGAGCACAAGAGAACCGGTTGTTTAGTGCCCTATGATTTTTATGGAAGCACCTCGGAGCGTCGGGATCCAATTTCTTCAGCGCCGGGCACCCTGCAAGGTCTAGATCGGTGACATTCGCTTGCAATATATCGGATAAGTATATTGCCTTTTCAGATCCTTTAGTGTAAATATGCTTATAGCTATGACAGATATTGCGCAAAATTCGGACTAGAGACGGGTATGATATGTATCCGTCCTCCCAATTTAACCCGTGATGATATGTTTCTAACCAGTTGTTTTGCTTTTTTGCTCTTATACTCAAATAATCTTTAGCAAACGGTGGTGTAACTAACTATTGTTGTTGTAAAGAATTATCAAAGTCAAGAACTATCGCTTCTTTTACAACAAATTTTCCCGCATCATCGATGCATGCTTGAAAGTCTATGAACAGATTTTGAGCTCTGATGAATGATGAAAGCTCTGAATTTTGGTGTTCGGGAGCATTGCTCGGTGGGGGGTTCCGGTACCGCTTCCTCTTTGCCAAATAATACCACCGAAATCGCGCGCTCTGAACCGCGATCTAATTTCGTCTCCGGGCGAAATCCAGCACCGCCGACCTCGGAGGTCTCCGGCTTACCGAATGAGGGTAGACACGTCATCGTAACCTCGCCGCTCCCGCCTGCAGAGGCCATGGAGCAATTAAAGGTACCCAATAGGGTCAATTCGTCGTTTCCGTCGTCGCCTTCAGATTTTTCGATCGCGAGGCAAATTAGTGGCGCGAGTCGCCCCAGTGAGGATGATCGGTACCCGGTAGGTCAGGACGGTGCAACGCACCAATGCGACATGGATCAGGACGGTGATGCCACCTGGCAGACCATCCAGCAAAAGAAAGCGCATGGACTCCTTCACCAACAACGCCCCTGGAAACCAGGAATTCTTTTGTACTGTTAGATCCAGCAAATCTTAAGCGGCCGATTACCACGAATAACGCGGAGGTAGAAGTAGCCAAGCCAATAAGAGTTCCCCCGATTTATGTTGAAAACATAAATAACTGGACTATATTTTTTAAGAAACAGTGCAGTGTTTGTACCATGCGCCCGATTGCACAAATGGCAGGGAAAAGAATTCTAATTAAATGCTGCTCTGTCAAAGACTTCTTATTAGTCAAGGAAATTCTTGTCAAAGATAATATACATTTTTATACATACAGGCTAGCCTCGGAAAAGAAACAAAACTTTATAATTAGGGATCTCCCAATTAATATGCCTGTCGAGGACATCAAAGAAGCTTTAGAAGAAGAGGGAATCACTTTAAATAGAGTAGTTCAACTCAAAACTACGAGACCTTTAAAAACGGCTCTCGAAAAAGGTATTAAATCCGTACCGCTGAGACCGCTCCCATTATTTCAGGTTGAACTTGATGATGCATCAGCGATAGAAAATTTTTTAGCGATTCGCTTTATCTCCGGTCTAAGAGTTAGAATAGAAAAATTAAAACCCCCAAAAGGTCCACATCAGTGCCATCGCTGCCAGCAATTTGGCAAAACATCTTGCACATTAGCATATTCGTCTATTGCTGATTTTATATTGCGTCGCTTAATTTTCGTTATTTCTTGATTAACGTTTAGTTTCATGTCGTTAGGATTGAATCGTTTAGTGAATTATGTGTCTTACACGTATCGGCCTGTTATTCGAGTTTATTTATTTCTTCTAAACTGTATTATTCGGAGAGAGGACATGCCCTACCAACGTCCCTTTCGTAAGAGGACCACTTTACTATATTCTTTTAAGATACACCACAGTTATCTGCACATATTTCACTAAATGTCGAACTTAGTAAACCAGTACACGATGTGGTGGACGTTTGATAGTGCGCAAGAGAAGTTATTGTTTGTCACTCTATGATTTTTGTGAAAACACCTTGGAGCTCCGGTATTGAAATCCCCCAACTTCTTCCTTAGACCATTCTTCCTTGGGAATCGACTGCTTATAAATTTTAACACTGCCGCTTGAAGCCCTCCATTTTAATTTTCCATATTTTTCTTTCTTCATTTTTTAAGGTTTTTATGTATCACGAAATTTCTAGTAGAGAAATAGCCCGTTTTATTGCGATATTTTCAGTNATGGTATGTTTCCAGCCAAGCGTTTTGCTTTTTGGCTTTCTTCCCCAGATATTCGTTGGAAAATGGTGGCCTTATTATCCAGTGTTGTATTAATCTTTTTTCATAGTCGAGGAGTGCCACTTCTTTTAGGACAAATTTGCCAGCATCATCGATGCAAGCTTGAAAGTCTATGAAAAGATTCGCCATGTTATCTCTATCGTGGTCACACCCAAACTGATCATGACATCCATGATTCACATCCTAGAAGCACACCATATTGATCATGTTTCACTATATTAATTATCCTCTCACCATACAGTTTTAAGAAACTTATTTTTACTTCCTCAGAAATTTGCACATTACCTTTAGACAAATCAACTTCGCCATTAAAGTACGAATCAATATAACTTCTTTGATCACATATAAGCTGCCACACACTTCCTGGGAAAAGTACACCGGCATTACCATTCTTGGCGATGAAAATCATCGTTTGATAACCATCTTCAGGGTTCAGACCGATCGAAATCTTTACACATTAAATATATATCATATCTTTTTTACATTTTGCGCTACTTACAGGTTTGAATGATACATTCAGATTCAACGCATAGAGTATCATGAGTGTTTATTATTATTTTATTTGCAAAACACTTTACAAAAGCATCATTTTTGTTCGTATCATCAGTAAAGTATTTAATGTGTGATTTTTCATTTCTACACTTTAAGTAAAGAAACACCAAACAATAATGCCCACATACGCTTGATGTGGGGCTTTGCAATGGAAATCTGTTGTACACACACCGATTGGAATTTCTCTTGATGAACGACCGATGATAATTGATGATAGGTGGTTCACCGAAACTATCAAAATATTCACACATACCATTTTCATCGATGAAGAATGCTACCCAATGTTCGCCAGACTTGTTTTTCGGGTGAGTATTTGCAATATACGCACATGGACGTTGAGCACGTATCGGAAGCGAATCCGCCGCATAAAAACCTGTGTTAATGTCCTGAAACACTTTGCACTTCCTCAGCACAGACCGCAGCTGTATCGTATTCATCACAATATTCACTGAATGTCGGATTTAGTAAACCAGTAGCCGATTCGGTGAACGTTTGAAAGAGCACAAGAGAACCGGTTGTTTAGTGCCCTATGATTTTTATGGAAGCACCTCGGAGCGTCGGGATCCAATTTCTTCAGCGCCGGGCACCCTGCAAGGTCTAGATCGGTGACATTCGCTTGCAATATATCGGATAAGTATATTGCCTTTTCAGATCCTTTAGTGTAAATATGCTTATAGCTATGACAGATATTGCGCAAAATTCGGACTAGAGACGGGTATGATATGTATCCGTCCTCCCAATTTAACCCGTGATGATATGTTTCTAACCAGTTGTTTTGCTTTTTTGCTCTTATACTCAAATAATCTTTAGCAAACGGTGGTGTAACTAACTATTGTTGTTGTAAAGAATTATCAAAGTCAAGAACTATCGCTTCTTTTACAACAAATTTTCCCGCATCATCGATGCATGCTTGAAAGTCTATGAACAGATTTTGAGCTCTGATGAATGATGAAAGCTCTGAATTTTGGTGTTCGGGAGCATTGCTCGGTGGGGGGTTCCGGTACCGCTTCCTCTTTGCCAAATAATACCACCGAAATCGCGCGCTCTGAACCGCGATCTAATTTCGTCTCCGGGCGAAATCCAGCACCGCCGACCTCGGAGGTCTCCGGCTTACCGAATGAGGGTAGACACGTCATCGTAACCTCGCCGCTCCCGCCTGCAGAGGCCATGGAGCAATTAAAGGTACCCAATAGGGTCAATTCGTCGTTTCCGTCGTCGCCTTCAGATTTTTCGATCGCGAGGCAAATTAGTGGCGCGAGTCGCCCCAGTGAGGATGATCGGTACCCGGTAGGTCAGGACGGTGCAACGCACCAATGCGACATGGATCAGGACGGTGATGCCACCTGGCAGACCATCCAGCAAAAGAAAGCGCATGGACTCCTTCACCAACAACGCCCCTGGAAACCAGGAATTCTTTTGTACTGTTAGATCCAGCAAATCTTAAGCGGCCGATTACCACGAATAACGCGGAGGTAGAAGTAGCCAAGCCAATAAGAGTTCCCCCGATTTATGTTGAAAACATAAATAACTGGACTATATTTTTTAAGAAACAGTGCAGTGTTTGTACCATGCGCCCGATTGCACAAATGGCAGGGAAAAGAATTCTAATTAAATGCTGCTCTGTCAAAGACTTCTTATTAGTCAAGGAAATTCTTGTCAAAGATAATATACATTTTTATACATACAGGCTAGCCTCGGAAAAGAAACAAAACTTTATAATTAGGGATCTCCCAATTAATATGCCTGTCGAGGACATCAAAGAAGCTTTAGAAGAAGAGGGAATCACTTTAAATAGAGTAGTTCAACTCAAAACTACGCGACCTCTAAAAACGGCTCTAGATAATGGTATCAAATCCGTTCCGCTGAGGCCGCTACCTTTATTTCCGGTAGAACTAGATGATGCATCAGCAATAGAGAAATTCTTAATGATCCGCTTTATCTGCGGTCTAACAGTTAGAATTGAAAAATTCAAACCCCCTAAAGGTACACCTCAGTGCCATCGCTGCCAGCAATTTGGTCACGTATATAAAGCATGCCATATGCCGGTTAGATGTGTAAAGTGCGGTCTTGGACACTTGTCCAGCGAGTGTCCCAAGCCTAAAAACGAACCGGCCTTATGCGCCAATTGCAACGGCAATCACCCGGCAAGCTATCGCGGTTGCTCCGTTTATAAAAAATTAAAAGATAGAATTAAACTAATAAAAGAAAAAGCTAGACTAAAACTCAACCTAGGAAATCCCCCTGAATCGAAAACGAACTTCGTTTCATCCGGAAACGACTTCCCGGAAATCCAAAGAAGAAATACTAACATGTCATATGCTCAAATTGCGTCAGCGCAAGCNTTTTTTCGAAAGTATCACTTTCCTATTTTTCCTTCGATTACGATATTATTTAACATCGATTAAATTGCACCATGCTGTGTGGAATTACTTTTGCTGTATGATAAAAGTATTAGAAATTAATTTTTGCCAACTGTCTTTTTTTTATGCAAAAGTGGCAACAGCGCGCGCCGATCTCCCGTAAGAAATGCACGGGGCCATAAGAAATCCATTGTGTCTTCATGATGTTGGACAGACAATAACATGTCATATGCTCAAATTGCGTCAGCGCAACCCGGGGCCGTTGACCCCGTTTCTCGCGAAATTGAAATACTAAGAGAAAGTCTCTCAAGAAATGTAAACAGCCCCAAGGTCATTACCGCGCAGCCGCTTGCGCCCTTGCCTACACCTGCGCCGGCCACTTTCACTCCAGTTAAACCGAAAAAGGACTGGAAAGCGGAAATGAAACTGTGGTTATTTAACTTAGCGAAATTACTATTAGATGACTCCATTAATGAAACGAACTTTATAAGTTACGCTATTGAGTCCACCAACACCTTGGTAGATGCTTACAATGGCTAACATATTGAAATGCATAGAGTGGAATGCAAACGGCGCACAGTGGGCTGAAATCGGAAGAAGCCGGACAAAAGTCCAAAATGGCTTTTTTGAGATACAGACCTGAAACTTTGCATGTATATACACAAATGATTGCTGATCATGGAATGGTAAGTCATTTCTCATATGTCCCCTCATGTTGTGTAGCTACTGAGGCTCAAACATGACTAAATTTCCAAAAACACGCCCGATTGAATTTTTCTTCGAAAATCTTATAAGTTAAGTAATTGGTGGACTTGTGAAAGGATTTTAATGGAATAAAAAACGTAATATTCTGGTAGCATTCCGGCAGTGACCATAGGATAGTTAGATGCAGAATGAAGATTAACGTCAGAATGGAGCGAAAGAAGTTGGTCTCAAGCAGGAAACAGGAGGTAAGTATTAGAAAATTAGAAGAAAATAGGAAAGAGTTCCAGCTGGAACTTAGAAATAGGTTTTCAGCACTCCAAGAAGAAGAACTGGAAGCCAAAGTCATGGAAGTCGTGAA
>KZ309302.1:76490-90036 GCA_000376725.2 Ladona fulva | reverse complement strand
ACTTCTTCCAGAACGGCTGTAAAAAGAATTGGTGAAAGGCAGTCGCCTTGTCTCACTCCCTTCTCAATCCGGAATTCCTCTGTTTCTTCAAGCAGCATTACAGAGGCTGTGGCGTCCTTGTAGATGCTGCGTAAAAGTTGGATGTACTTGACATCTATTCCTTCTTTCCCTAGTGCTTCCAGTGTGGAGGAGGTACTTACCAAGTCAAAGGCCTGGGCATAGTCCATAGTGCTGAATCCCTTGATATATATATATATATACACATACATATGTAGAGCAGCTCTAAATGTGTGTATGTGATTTATGTTGGCCCAGGAACGTGTTATTGCTTTAACGGAAGCCTTAACATCTTAGCTTGGGCAGCCAACAAGAAGAATTGGAATTCTAATTCATTAATGGGTATTATTTCATTAAATATTGATTTTATAAATGCTCTGATATAAGCAAACTGGATATGCAATGCATGTAGACTGTAATATATTTATTTTATTTACGTGTAATTCCTAGTCCTACAGATTCTTTGTGCCCTTAACATTTTTGCAAGTGGTAGCTACCAGGCTATAGATGGGCAAGTTTATTTATTCTACCATAGCAAAAATGTCCAAATTATTAGTGAATGAAATACTCTGTGTGTCCTATTTGGAACTAAATTTTTATTGTGAAATGTCAGAATGGAATTATCTGATCTTTGTGTACATTTTATGGCTACCAAAGCATTTATAAATAGGTAACCATATTCTTCTATAATTTTTAAATAAGGTAGCAGACTATGATTTGAAGGTTCTCTCAATTCATGCTCATCATGGTGGGAGAATACATGACTCCCAAATCTGGAGAATTTTGATTCTGTACCATCACATAAGAACTCCTACCTTTTTACTGTGCTCTTGCATGTATGCATGTGGGCATGTGTTCCTGTGTGTGGGCATGCGTGTGGGCAGGTGATGGCATGTATATGAATATGAAAAATATGAAAGCTGATGGTCAGGTCAGATGGTCAGCATTGAGTATCAGGAAATCAATCCCAAGGTCAGAATATTCTACTGAATTACTGTAAAAATTTTACTGTATTGTTATTAATTTGAAACTGTTAATTGAAGTTTAAAGGTAGTCTGATATTGACAATTCTACACTTTTAAACCTTGAATTAATGTTCTTTCTCTTTTATGTAGGTGGATCAGAATAATCTAGACATGGATTCAGATGTAGATGTGTTTACTGGAGCATTGAAGCTCTTCTTCCTGCATCTAAACTATTTCCATTTTCTTCATTCAAGAAGGCTCTTAGTGCAACAAGTGAGTAATTTGAATTAAAATAAAAATTTACAGATAGTATACATTTGCTACAATATGGTCTTTATTGAAGTATACCATCAGTTATTAAAATGTGAAAATTAAATTCATATTTAGAAATATTTTGTGGATATTATAGACTGAAATTTTTAAATATTTTTTCAAGAAATAACATATCATATAAATTATCACTGTTGGTGCTTTTTATTTAATATGTATTTTTAACTTTCATTTAGCTAATCCATGTAGAAAAGAGTATGTCAGTGAATTCAGAGAATTGACTGAAGTTCTGCCAATCACAAACAATGATAAACTAAAATATATTTGCCGTATTTATTCAGTTATTTTCTTATTTTTTGTAAATTAATTCACATCAAATATATGTATAAATGCTCACTTTCTTTTGTCTTGAGTTTCGTTTCAGGATGTGAAGGATTGAATGAAGGCAAAAATTTAATAATATTCTTGTTATTTTTATAATGTCTTTAGATTTTCTTGTTATTTTTATAATTTTCTTAGATTTTTATCTGTAGGAAATAAAATAATTTCTAATTATATTGGAATTTTTACTAAATTCAATTTTCTGTATGTTGCAATGGAGAACTTAAGACCAAACTTCATGTTTCCATATGAATTACATTAGTATATAACCGATCTTAAGTTCTTATTTTGCACTCTAATCTGAATATAAATTTCACTTGAAACTTACTCTTCCATTATATCTGAGTTATATAGACAAATGCCTTCCGTAGAAGGGTGCTAAGGGTCACAGTGGTTGGATGGTGCCTTTTGACCAGCCAGGCCTTGCCATTGCCCAAGAGAAGTTTCTCAAATTTTGCGACCAAGAGGGTATGGACCGCTGAATGCTAAAGCATGTACAGGGGATTCTTAATCAACCTCTGATGGAGCACCATCGGTGCTTTTAGTTCAACAATTATTTAACTCCAAAGACGTTCTCACTGAACTAGCAATTAATATTTTTCTTAGACTTTATACTTGTGTTTCTTCTTTTTTTTTGACTTAAAATACAAAGTCTTTAATTTTATGGTATATTTTACTTAGCATTTGCATCTACACCGTATAAATTCATGCTGATTTTTATTTTCTAAGCCTAGAAAGCTGAAACTTCTGTAGTTTTTTTCCTACATTTTCAGTTAGAATTATTTTCTTATTAATTTGCCATTTTCCTGTGTAATTTGATTTTAATACCTTTGAATCTGAGAGGCAACCATGTTATAATCTTTTGTGGGAATGTTGGTAAATATTTAATTTGAAGTTGTAGTTAGCTATTAGAGTAAATTTTACAAGTGTTGTATTTGAAACCATTGATAATATGCCATTTTCTTCATTTTCCCACAAATGTATTTAAATCAGTTGTATTTCTTGAATTCTTTTACTTTAGATGAAAGTATAAGTATGTAAATGAATATCTTGTGGTGTTGTCCATGGTTTCATACTGTGGTGTCCTAATTAGGCTCATGACACCAATGCTATATTATTATAAAATGAATATTTAAAGCAATTTGTAAATGAATGTAAGAGACTTCAGAAAAAGGGAATAGTATTAAATGGAAGAGTATTTTTAGTATAATTTGCATCATTAAAGATGCCCAAGCTATCTTTTATAAAAATAGTAATGGCCCATAATTATGTGCTTGGATGTGAGAAGTGAATCCAGGAGGACCCTTTTGTCTGAAGAACTATTTGGCCTAACAGAAGGGATATGACTTTAAGGGGTCATGAGGGTTTTAAAAATTTGCAGTATGAGGAGCATCAAAAGAGAAAAAGTGCATTGGGAAATCTCAAGTTTTTCTAAAGTTTTAGATTACATGCATTTGGTATATCTAGGAATGATGAAGAGATTAATTAGACTTTGGGTGGAGAATGGCTCCAAAAAGAGTTAATTTTGAACTGCAATTATAGAATTAATCTCATAAAGAATAGCTAATGTAAAAAGAACATGTTCCAAATGAATTCCCAAGGAATCCTAGAATAATTCAAACTTTGGAAAGCTGCAGAATTTAGTGCATTTTTATTATATTATGGAGCATTTTTGTTGATTAATATCTTAGAGAAAGAAATTCATATTCACTTTTTAGTATTGAGTGGTGCTATATGGATTTTATGCAGTGATCTGAGTTCTCAGTCTAGCTGGAGAAGCTTTTTAAATCATTTACCTCATCACTTTGTGGAAGATATTACAAAATTGCATGGTAAATTCATTTATAACTTCCATAATCATTTTCATCTCAGAGTTGATATTGCTAAATTTGGTCATCTGGATCAATTCTCTGTTTTCCCTTTAGGAAATTGTTACAACAAATATTGAATTAAAATATTAGTTAGATCTTCAAATGTCCCCTTGCATCAGAAAAAATAATTGAAAGAAAGATAAATGATAGTGAAAGATTAAGACAAGTAAAATTACAGACTATATCAATTAAGGGTTCAGATTTCAATTCCTACTTTCTCACTGATGATATAAATATAGTTATTATTAACCCTTGTAGCACAAATTGCTTGGCCCAATTTTGGCAAGCCATTGTCCTATGAAATATTCCTATTGCAAGAAGAACTTGATTGGATTAATAAGAAATACCAAATAGGAATACTGCATTGCAAAAACAATCCTTCAAATCTAAAAATCTTACTAGATGTCTCTATTTAACATTTGAGTGATAAATTATTTCTGATATTTTACGTTTTTTGAGCATGGTGCTATTTATTTTAATTTTGATTTGATATACCTCATACCTTTATTAACTTATGTTAAAGTAGGTTTTAGGGTCTGTGTAATTTTCTGGTACTCAGGTTCCAATATCAAACTAACTTTCATTTTGGTATGTTCTCCTAATTCATTGCTTGTGATATTCTCTGAAGTTCATTGCAACTCTTCACTGGTCCTTGATATTTCTCATTTTTCAATTGCTTCCTGTAATTATTCTTGAATTCTAATTTTGAAGTCTATTATTTGATGTTTTCACGATTTCTTATAATTTTCAGAGAAATTTTGGTGCATTCTGAATTTAAATAAGTTTGAGAGTTTCTAGATATAATTGCTTGAACTTTTCACCAATAAGGATAGAATGTCTGCATTGAATAAAGACAATATGTCAAATTGACTAAGTAATTTCTAGCAGTTTATGTCAGAGTAAATTTTTGAATTTATCCAATATAATCCAAGAAAATGATTCTATGTAATATCCAACAAAGTATTTTGAGACCTCGTAAAAGGTGGTATGATAATGTTGAGGATGATCTGCGAAAGATGAAAATAAAAAGATGGAGAATGCATGCAAGTGATCGTGATGTTTGGGCTAACATTGTCATAGAGGCCAAGGCCCTACAAGGGCTGTAGTGCCCAGGATTAAGTAAATATATTTTATTAAAAAATTCATTGTCTTCTATTTTGCCAAAAAAACTTCTCTTCAGCCCTTGTCCATTTCTTTGAATTACTATCTATGCATGGAAAATGTCAGAGACATAAACAAGGAATGGGAAAAGATCAAAAACAGTGTTGAGGATTATGTCCAAAGAACTAAAGAAACCAAAAAAGAATTAAGGAGGCATGGGTGAAGGTGGAAATGATAAATAAAATGGAGAAAAGAAGAAAATGGAAAAAGGTAAACACTGAGCATGGGCATAGAATGTACAGGGTACTAAACAACAAATCGAGAAGGGAAACAAACAGGGCAAGGGAACAGTGGTGAAAGGGTCAATGCAATGAGATAGAAAAGCTATAGGGTCAATCTATTGTATAGAAGCGTGATCCTGATTCCACTTCAGAAAAGGAATAATGCTACAGTGTGTTGGGGCCATCGTACAATTAGTTCAATATCTCATGTGGCAAAAGTTATTTCAAGGATTTTGAATTGAAGGATTGAAGGAAAAATTAAGGGGAATAATGGAAAAGACCAGTTCGGTTTTCAGAGGGGAAAAGGAACAAGGGGTACTATTGGGGTTAATGAGGGTATTGATAGAATGAAGTATAGTATTTAGGAGGGATGTATTTATATGTTTTGTCAATTTTGAATAAGCTTTTGATAGAGTTCTATGGCCAAACCGATGGGAATTTTTAAGAAAATTGTGTTGGACTTGAAAGATAGGCATTTGGTGCAAAATTTGTACTTAAATCAAACAGCACAAGTAAGAATAGCTGATGGGGAATCAGAATTGGCAAAGTTGGGGAGATGGATAAGACAAGGCTGCCCACTATCACCATTGCTTTTTTAATACATATATGAAGAGGAAATGGTTAATGAAGCTAGAGAGGAAATAGACAAGGGAGTGAAAGTTGGAGGAGAAGTAGTGAAGTCAGTAAGATATGCAGACAACAAAGCTATTGTGTGAGATTCGAAAAGGGGTTTATGAATGCACTAAAAAATAAAGCAAGGGAATTTGGGAAAATAAATAAATAAATGTAAAAAAACTAAAGTAATGAGATTTACCAAAGAAAGAAAGCTAGTGTTCACTCCATCTAAACCCCTCCATTGAATGAATCCTGGCTACACCCCTAGTGAGAATAAAAAATAGATTTTTATAAAAAAGTTTATTTTATATTTCAAAATATTTGTAGAAGAAAAGATTTATTCTGTATTAGAATTGACCAATTGCCCAAAGAGTTTTTCTACTCTTGGAGACTTACAAACAACTTAAGGGCAGCAAAGTCAATGAGATGTTCTGATATGCACGGAACATGTCTTTTTCTCACCAACGTGATCGTGATGCTCTGAAATAACTTTAGTCCTAAGACAGCATTTCATTGAAGGAACCAGTAAGATCTTATCACAATTTATATCAAAGCTATTTAATTTACAAAAATAAATTTTATTACTATATGAAATATGTCCTTTCAACCATGATAAAACGGTCCTCTGCAATATCTGCTGAAATTACTGTAGGATTCAAGTAATCTTCTGGTCCAGATGGAATTTGGCCCATAAGGATATTGGCTATTCTGAATCCCTTTGCATATCTTCACATTAGAAGGTGTCGAAAAATCCAGTGTCATCCAAGTAATCGATGATGCCACGGTATCTCTCCTAAATACGAAATAAGAAAAGATTCAAATTAAAGGACACCATTCTTGTTTCATTGTTCACACATCAGGGTTAATTATTTCTTCATATTGTAATGTTTTATCATTTTTACAGAGACAAATTACAGTTTTAAACAGACAAAGACAGGATTTGTCCATAGGGGGGACCCATGGAGTAAACACTGCATTGCTCACAATCCATAGGAAGGAATACTTCTGTCCAAAATATATTGAAAACTGATTTATTTTGACATATATATCCTACAAATCTCCAGTGGTGTTTGCATGGCATAATTGTGAGAGGCCATCCTTTATCATTGGCTCTGTTCTCAATAAGGGGAGGTTGGACCACCCAAAACCACCCACTTGGCTAAGCCTCTTGTTTTAAAGCAATTGGTCTTAATCAAGGCATTGAAATGTTTATTTTTCATTCCGTTTTTCGCTCCATTTCCATATTTTGGTTCAAAATCAGTCTGCCAGCCAACATCAAGGAGATAACAACTGTTTTTTTTTCATTTATATTACTATTATTTTTATCATTACTATTATTATTTTACTCTTATGGCCATATAAGCCAAAATAGGCTATCTTCCTCTATTTAATACATTAATGCATTTTCTTTAATATCTTATAATTTATTACATCCTTCTCCAGACTTATGTATACAAATCTTTTTTAGCTACACTGATGATATTACAGCGATATATGATATTACACAGTATTTACTTTTTCCACAGCAACATTGCTGTGGAAAAAGTAAATATCTGTGTAATATCATGAATTTCCACAATATCACGGCCACCTCCATAGATTTTAAATGGCCATTATTTGAAGAGCCATATCTCGGAAAGCTCTTGACATTTGAATTTTGGTTGAATTTGAGTTGAATTTGGGCTTAAAATGTAGGGAATGTTATGTACGTTTGTACACAATTGATTATTTTTCTGTAGGACGCATACTTTAGGAGATATTGAGCAAAAACCGAAAAAAGTGCAAAAAAAAGTTGTTTTTTGGAATAGCGCAGCTCGCACAGGTCTTTCGATCTTGCAAATTTGGTTTCCTACTATCAAAACATAGGTCCTAACAAAATGTTAAAAAATTAGAACTGCATGACCTCTTGAAAGGTATAAATTAACTGGACTAATGGCTAGAGCATAGAAGGGATGAATCCAATTACATTCTAATTATGTGTTATTTTCCAATCGACTTGTGACGCGATTTTCTCTCGGTCCCCTGAAAAGCGTCTTTGGCGGGTTTCACTGTATTGTGTTACTTATTCTCTTCCTTACCTTAAAAGTCTCATTCTCGAGTACACTGCCGAAGGGATCCTTCTCGCTGTCCGGCCGAAGATCCTGCTCAGTCAGTGTGTCCAGATCTGGGGCGTCCTCCGATGGGGCGACGATCGCCTTCAGGACAGTCAAAGCAGTGAAGAGGACGAACATCCTGTGCTCTAGGAACTCGGACTCAAACCATTCTGCAGTGTAGAGGCCATCCCTGTTAAGCCAAAGGTTACTGTTAGATTCTTTTATGGCCCTCGGGCATTGTTCTGCCTCCGGTGTTGGGGAGGACAGAGCCCATACGCTCCCCACTAACGAATTAAATACGGATGAATTGGACGATTAATATTCTTTTCCAAATATTAATGATTTTTTTAAGTAACTAGCTGAAGTGCCCATTGATTCTCAACGGGAATAATAGAGGTCGGGTTAAATATAGTATACCTATTTGTACATAAGGGAAAATAACAACTCGCATTTTAGTGTAGTCCAATGGGACAGGTTATCGAAAACAAAAATTTTCAATGCAATCAAAGTTTTCATATTTCGAAGCCGAAATCTACAATCAACAATAAGAATTCGAATCTTTATGGAATTTCCTTCAATTTAATCGTGAAATATGTCAAGAATCCGAATTCATAGACAAAAATGTACTCATCCATCTCCATTAATTCATTACGGTGCTACGGTTGTTTTTGGCCCCTACAATTCATCACTACAAATTGTTCGTGGCCATAATAGTTAAAGTATCTGAATAATTTCCTCGTATCTCTTCATATCGTCAATTGCTTTTTAATGGGCCTAAATACTCATGCATTCTTATTGGAAAACATGAACTCGGAATCAACAATCGCATTGGTCGTCAGGGGGACGGGTTGTTTACGACCTCAACATTTCACAAAATGTTCGTATAGTTTATTTAAACTCTCGCAACTTCGAATCGAAAGCGATATTCTACGATATTAATAAAAATTCGTATTCAATTTCCCTCCTTTTGGTACTTATCTCGATTTTACGACTATTCCTGCTAATTTAATTTTGCGAAAGAAATAAAGTCTGTAACCGATAAAATCGAACTTTACATGTATTTCTTATGGAAATATATCTGAACGATCTTGGTTCAAACCCAGGAAAGTTGTCCAATAAAAAGGTGACAGTTCTTCCTTCCGGGTCTCAGAGAACGTCTATGCAAAGTTTGTCGCAAATCGGACAAACGGTGTAGACTCCAATCGCGGAAAAACAAAAAAACACACAAAAAAACTCTCAGAATTTCTGCTTTATATACATACGAGTAGATAGATTGAGTCAATCACAGCACCTTTCCCGACCGGAGTTGAAATATCGATAGGTTAACCAAAGAAGCTATCGGTTGAAATGGCAGAAACTTTTATTTCGATATTTTGAGGGAGGTTTTCAGGGTTCAACCCCCCCCAAGAGGGTTCAATTCTTTAAGAAAGATATCCAGTTCCGCAAATCCAGAAACCAATTACTTTGTGCTAAGAAGTTTTTACTCTTTAAGCGAACAGTTCATAGAAAAACCTCATAACATTAACCGCACAACTTAAAATCCTTGATTCTGCCTTCTCGAATCGTACAAAGAATTAATTAACAGCGGCATAATATCACACCATAAATGGTATTCCAATAAATGAAGATTTTTTTAACGCAAACGAGGTTTAAAAGCTGTTTTTTGTAATTCTCGCGAACTGCTTAATGTTCAACGAAATCGAGTATTTAATGAATTCCGTTCACATTCTTAATCAGTTCTGTTAATTTTCTTAGCTCAAAATCAATCGTGATTAGTATTTTTTAAATAATTAGTGTGTGAATAGGCTGTGCATTGTCATATAAGATATACATTTACGTGGAGTACTATGACGTTTACCAAACATTCATGCCGAGCTTAATTTGTTACTCTACAAGAATACGCTGGGAATTGCAAATCGACAATTAGAAGATGCTTTCTTGTTTCATTTTATGGCTAAAAGTTGAAAAATAAAAATATTTTACGGATGTTCTTTTCATCGTTACAATTGACATAATGTTTCGTCATACATTTTATTCTGGACGAAGTTATTCGAAATGCATCTGTATAGGATAATAGAAACACCAGATACCGTATCTTTAGAATAAATCAAGCTCCATCATGCTTGACGTGGTTGTAGTACTTGTCTATTAAGATCTGTTTTTAAAGAATCCTCAATTGACGATGGCATTTAAAAACGAATTACGACAGATAAGGGCTAATGGAGGAGTGTAAACTACCTGAAAAGATAAAACCAGACATTCACGGCGTTAGACATTTCTTTAATTAATGTCCTCTTCAGAACTCTAAGGAAAAAGTTGTGTAAGCAATGTGGCACAGGAATTTCAGAATTATGAGAGTAATAACTCAAGTTTTTCTGTTCGTATCAATTTCGAAGTTTAAATTAATAAGTACGTATCATTCGTTGAATTTCCTACCCTTATTGTTTATTATTTAGACAAAATCAGAAGCTTACATCCTCACAAAACTGCACCTAAAACGATACCATGTGTTCCCGGATATCCAAGTGGGCAACGCGTTCGACTTCGGTGAAGGTGGTCTCGGGTTCGATTCCCGGTGGGGGCCCACGTGCGAAATGACCGAAGCAGTCGAATCACTTTTGTATGACAATACTACCAACCAACTTAAAACTGATATGAAATAGAGTTAATATGAAAGAATAATAACAAAAGTGTGCATTGAAAGGACTTGAAATTCAAGAGGGAAACGAAAATATAATATTCATCTAAAGAGAAACAGCGTTGAGGAAATGTATGTCTTCAGAGATTTAAGAATGGGATGTTTAGATCTGAAAAAACCCGACGATAAAGATTGGTTTTCAAAGATCGTGTATTTCAGTTCTTCATTGTGAAACTTTTCACCTTATCACTATGGGTCATAAGAAAGGAAAAAGATCGTAGAATCCTATTTTAGTCTTGAAATATTGATATAGATCCGAAATTTTGAGAATTTGATAAAATACACGGAAAATTCGTAAAATTTTTGGGAAATAAACAACCCATCCCTTTGACGACTAATACATGAGAATCAACGGGCACTTCAGCTATTTAGATATATTTCCTGATGTCAATGATGAAGGGACAGAGTCAAATTTAGAACAAAACAGAATCACCCGATACATCCGATGTAGATATGCCTGTGGAGGGAAAAAGAAAAGGCATTTTTGTCAGTTATGTTTACCAAAATGAGATTCCATGAAAGAGAGGTCTAATTTCGGGTGAGGATTTGGAGGAAAAATACTTAAATTCTCTAAATTTGCGATTCCGCACTGCAATTTATTATGGAAGGCGTTTCAATCCCACGAAATCATTTTCTTGCTTTCTTTGTCTCAAAGGACTCTCAGCTACTGTCACTGAAATCAAATTCACTGCCCTCGACCGGATTATTCCCTGGAATTCACTTGAAATCGGACCGAAGCCGAAAAAAAATTCTTTTCCAGAGTGAAAATCGGAAACTCTGGAAATAAACAACCCATCCCTTTGACGACTAAGGCCATTGTTGAATGTTGATTTCATGAATTATTCCATATAAGTGCACGGGGATAATCAGTTCTTATATTTTTCTATGAGAAATGTACGTAAAGTAGACATTCATGACTTGAAAACAGTAGAATAAATATTGAAAATAATGGTAAGAAATATATTGAGTTATTATGATCTTACGACGGACTGTTTCTGGCTTAGGAGGACCAGATATATACGATAATAGATGTATTTTTAGACTAAATTAACTTCCGTCATGCTTGACGGAGCCGTTTACTAGTAAGTAATAATCTCTATTCGATAGAAGATTATGGAACATCGACTTGTTTGCGAGATTTTGGTCGAATTTGCGGAAATATCCAGAGATAGGAAAGATTAGATATGACGGATGACCGATAAGTTTCGTCCATACCGAATGTCTCCTCTGTGTCCCAATCGCTCGATGTCACTCCAGAGGCTGTGCATGTAGACGCCTTCCACCAGTCGCCTCCAGTGCTTCTTCCTCGTCTCTGGAGTCACGCTCGTGACCATCAAATAAAACAGATCGATCACCGGGGAGCAGTACCTGGCGATCTGAAAGTCGAGCAGAACCACTTCTGTCGGTTTACCGGCGCCAGTCTCCGCTTCCTCAGGTGTCGCGTACTTGAACATCATGTTGTTCACCCAGAAGTCTCCGTGGTTCAAAACAGCGCCCTCCTTGGGGCGGAAGTCTTCCCAGGTCTTCCTCTGCAACTCGGGGCCGCACTCCCTTATTTTATCCGCGATCCTGGAGTATTTGTCCCCTTCCCAGTCCATTATCGCCTTCGAGCCTGTTTTTATGCACGATTCGAGCCAGTACGTCATGTTTTCGTTGTCAGGGGTGAAGAGCAACTCCTGGAAACGACTCGTGACCTTTCTTTCGAAGGCCTCCGGTCCACGGAGCCTCAAGGCGATGGAGCAGGCGTGGTACCTGGCCAGGGCAGTCATCGCCACCTCCAGGTGATCCGCGTTCAACCCCAGCCTCCTCTCTCTCATCACGAATCCGTGAGGTTTGATATCCTCCAGCACTATCGTGTCTTTAGACCCATCCATACTGGAGTAGTAATACTTGGCCCAGAACCTCTTCATCCCGCTGGCCAGCAGCATGTCCTCGTAGTCCGGGAACACCACCGTGTACATGTCTATTTCCTTCCGGAATATCTCCGCCTTATTGCAGAACAACTGCCTCACGGCATTTGTGGGGATGGTTTTGATGATAACGCGGTACTCTTTCCCGGAGACGTCTTTGGCACTGCACTTGTACACCACGGAGGCATAGTTCTCACCCCTCGCGTTGGCAGGAAGGACTTCGTGCTCCACCAGCACTAACTCCGGGTTTCCGAGTCCTTCCCTCAGGGAATTCTGGACGAAATGGAGATCGAGCCAACCCACGACGGAAGTGTCTTTGGATTTGCCTTCGACGTGCTCCGACATCCTCAACCCGCGCTCTCCGAACGATGCAGTCCTCGCTACTGAGCCTCCGCATGCGCCGTTCTCTCCCCTCCGCTCTCGCGGTCGCATGATGTAACACGACGTGAGTGGGCTAATGTAGAAGGAAATAGAGACAACGTGTGCTTCCCCTGAATCACGCACCAATGCCCCGAACTTACGGGAGTTGAGTGTTTCTCACAGATTTATTACAACTTCCAATCGGTTTCCTACAGAAATATGCCGCCCCAGTTTTTCATTCATTCCCGCTTGGTTTACTAACACTGCTGACCACTGACAACTGCTGACTACTAAGTGATCTGGCAAAAGATCGAATGAGGCGCCTAAGAAAAGGGCACTGACTCAGGGTTTAACCGATGGAGGGAAAAGCATGGTTGGGCTAAATATTGCGCTATTATTGCGAAAGATCTTAAGAAGTAACTGTCTGTGATATAATCTCCCTTGCACTTCTTTTTAATAAGAAAGAAGACAGCGTAAGCGGAAATGTTAGAAATTCTCGGTTGGGCAAAATTAGAAAAAAGGCAGAGGGTAAATCGATTGGTAGGCATCTATCAGGAAACAAACGGAGGTGGGGCTTGGAATGAGTTGAGAAGAACCGATTTATATTGCTCGGAGGATCATAAACACAAGTTAAAGCTGAGAAAGCAAAGAACAGTTTTGCTAAGTACTCATTCATAAATGGAGGGATTAAAGAGTGGAACAGTTTGCCTGAAGAGGTCTTCATACCCTTACCTAAGAACAAAAAGTTGTTTAGAAAAAGATGTGAATTTTATTCAGATATGGTAATGTTAATATGTTATATAAATTTAGATTCATTGTAATGTAAAGATTGTAGCATGTATAAGCGATGATCTTTTGTGTAATGTATATATTTAATAAGTGTTTGATATATTGTTAAGCTGCCACCAGACTTGTGTCTTTCCGCAGCCAATTCTATAAATGAA
>KZ309302.1:30949-60944 GCA_000376725.2 Ladona fulva | reverse complement strand
CTAATCTCCTTTCTTTCAAGGATTCCCAACCTGCGTCTGAGAGCATTTTTTGTATCGTTTACTATCTTGTCCTAACACTTTAAAAAAAGTCGTATCGCCTTGTGCTGCACTTTCTCGAGTTAGCGAACATTCGTTTCATTCGCTGGGTCCCATATACTCGCCGCATTTTCCAGATTGGGCCTAACTAACGTGAAATATCATCGCTCTCTAACCTTCCCATCGCATCTACCTGCAATGCACTTTCTAAAATTGAGTTTTTCAGTTGCTTTACCTAAGATATTTCGAATATGTGTGTTCCAGTTACAGATGTTTGTGATATTGAGAACTAATAATGGTGATCGATTCCATATTTCACACAATCAATTGCGTGCAATTGACAGAAAGCCGATCTTCATACATTCATGTATACATTCTTAAATTTTAAGTTCTCTCAGAGGTGAGAGAACACGAAACAGTTGAGAGGATTTAATAAATAAATAGGGAAACATTGACATTATTTCTCTGAGATGCAGTTTTCTTCGTTTATCTGCTCTCTTCCATATACTTTAGCTGTTTTCGAGTATTTTCCAATCGCAACGCATTAACGTCATGTTTTGCTCCATCGCTTAGACGAAATCATTTCAATGGACTTTAAATGAGATAAAGGAATCTTTGCTTTTTATCACCACCGGCTCTGATGAGTTAAGTCGTAAATGCGGAAGTGCGTTCTCCGGAAAATGAGACCAAAATGTTTTTAGGTTAAGTTCAAGGCGCCCTCCCGGAAGATAAGTGGTCCAAGGTCACGCAGTTTCCATGAAAAACGCTTTAAGTAAACATTCGCTTGGCTTCGCCGTCCGCAATCAGCTCTTTGTGGAATAAAACAGCTCAACCTTGTAGAAGGACTCGAAGTTCTAATTTTGTAATATATTGTCAGGACCGACGTTGATAGAGGGAAACTGATTTATCAGCTGCGAAATTTCCAAAAAGCAGCGAATTTTTTGCTCTTATTTCTTATTATGCTTAATATCTCCTAAAGTATGCGTCCTATAGAAAAGAAGGATCAATTGTATTTTAAAGTACACTAAATTAAAAGCCAAAATCCGGGTCCGTGTGATCGGAACTTTCCGAGAAATAGCTCTTCAAACATTGGCCATTTTTTACACAAAATGAAAAGTTGCCGCGATGGTCGTGTATATTGCCAAATGTCGGGAAATGCTCACTTCCTACGAGGAAACCCACAAGAAATGATTTGTTTGGCTTTAACTGGCATTCCAAAGAACACTCGTAGTACCAATAGTTCATTCGGCGATTGCATAAATCAAAAATTCGCAAAATTGGATTTTTGGGAAAAAATCAGTTAAACCGTTTTTAGTGCAACAATTAACAGTTATATAGTGAGAAAATACGTTATAAACAACTTTTATATATGTTGTGTAATTACTATGAATATAATCCCGTTGGCCATAGGGCTATCGGTACATACCTGTTTGTAAAGTACGAAGTCTGTATTCAGCCCGAAGACCGTTTGGGACCTCAGCCGTCTGCTGCGAAGAGTTAGGAGAGGGAAACGAGGCTTACTAGATGAGGAGTGAGGTAGTTTGCTATTGCTTTCATCACTGAGGCAGAATGCTATAAGCAAAATAAGCCCACGTTAGTGAAGTACAAAGGTTCATAGAAGTAACACTTTTCATAATATTGCATAAGGTGAAGCCTTAATTAATGCTATTATTTAGCATAACTCATACCTGAACACTCATACCACGAACATGACTGAGACAAAGGTAATTAAAGATACATTTTTCTCTATCCCGTACCAATAGACAAATGAAAACTATTTCATACATGAAGATATGGCAGCAGCTCCAGTATACGAAGGAACAATATAAAATGACAAATTTCACAGTTTCAGTCTCAACATTGTAAAATTAACTTCAATGTTCTTGGGAGGAATTATTTTTAATAGAAGTGGAAATTTAATACATGTATTATACATTAAGAACGTTCAAAAAACAGGAATATTCAAGATCTCTTTTCAATGTAATTTCAATATGTAGTATCTTTTTATTTCCGCACCTGAAATTATTTATTGGAAACTAGTGCGTCGGCGACGAAGACACACGGTTTCGCAGTAGATAAGTCAGGTGGCACTAATTTTCAATTGCCTCTTAAAAGGCAGCTGCGATCTCATAGCTCGGCACCTTCTCATCATGAGAAACGGTCAACTAGTGGAATATAGCTTTATACGTAATTTAATGTTTATATAAAGAAATATGCATTTAAAATTTATTTAAGAAAATATTTTTTATTTAAAGTAATTTTATTCTTTTTTATTTGCTTTATTTCTATTGTATTCCTCACTGTATTTTGTTAGATTATCTTCAGTTCCTATAAGCATTTTTTATGAGAATCTTTTTTGATGTGTGCCTAAAACAAGGCCCTTTTTATCCAAATCGATGGCAAAAGACGTTCTTCAGGGTGCCTAATTTCTCGTGCTACTTTGCTTTCCTTATTTGTATGTACTTTTGTGACAAGTGAAATAAATATGTTGATTAGTTAATTAATACGTATATTAATTCCATTTCAAAATATAGAGGATGTAAATTCATATGTAGTCAGCATTGTTTCATTAGTTAATTCGTATTAAGACTGTTGTAGCAACACCCATGGAACCTCAGTGGTTGCTATGCTTTTATTTATAACTGAAACGTATTAATTACGTCTTTGACCACTTGAGAGTGAAATAATGACCGCGATACCGCTGACAATTTTTTTTTTGAGGAGTTAATCGAAACGTGGGAATCGAAGAAATTTTTGCGCAATCGCTTAGTTTTTAAATTTGTAAGTTTCTGTTTGAAAATTCATTTAACGCCTTCCAGTTTCGTAAATTAATTCAAATGAACTTACGCACATTTACGTATACGTAATGCTACTTCATTATAAGAATTACCAGATCACTATACAACTTTTCACCCCCTGTCCTCATTCTAGAATAACCAAATACAAAACGAAACATTTGACTGACGGAGGTGCGAAACACAACACACTCCCTGCAACCCCCGACAAACTGAGAATGAAGTGAATCATTGAAGCGAATTGAGAAACTATTTTTTTAACTTCATTCCTCTTTTTACGACTGACAACCTCCATAAATGGCGTCGACGTTATTCGTGATTAACGATCGATATTCCATCTCTAATTGCGATGCTTTCAAAATTCATTTTATTCGCATATTATGTCTCCGATGAACATATTTTGTTTTCGGGTATTTTGTCGTTATTTGATTCTAATTCTTTACGAAGGAATACCCGCCAAAATCGTATTATTGCTGCTATAGTTGAAACAAAACAATGTTCGATTAAAATTCTGGACGCGCCGTTGCTCTTTTGTTTATCATAAAAGACGATCACAATAAAAATAGATCATTTTTAACTCGGATATTTCTCACTAATGATCGCAATAACTGTGATAATTCCATTTAATCGTTCTAATAGTTTATCACAGGCGAAGAAAGCATTTAGATTAGATTAGAAGCAAGAAAAAAGATTTTCTATTTTTATATTTTTCCACATAAAAGAAACAGGAGTTTCTATCATTTAGAAGAAACAATTGCTTAAGAACGGGAGGCTGTTGCACATACCGTTTCCATGACAACGGAGGAAAATCTGCCGTAAAGCACTTCGATTTACAATAGCCATTTCAATTGAAGACCAAAAAAACCCTTAAAGAAGTGAAGGATTTACGATTCCCCTCGAATTGGCTTCATTACGGAGTTTTGTAAGTGAAGAATTCCATCTGCAGCCAAGGACTTCGTTCTGTTTCGTCACATATGCTTGCAATTTACGGCTCTAAAAACGCACTGTCACGGGCACAAAGATCGACCGTTTTTGCGGGAAAACACGGAAGTCATCATCGGCGAAATCCCCCGTCAGAATGACCGACTCAGTTTTATAATATAATAGGCCTGTGTATAATTGGTCCTGCTACCATGTCCTGATGAATGGAATATTTTTCATTTGTCTTTTGGTCCTCGATATAGAAAAATGTACCTTTTATATACTTTTGTCTCGGTCTTGTTCATGGCCGTGATAATATAAAAACAACTGAGTTATGCTGAATAATGGCATTCGTTAAGGTCTCTCCTTTTATAATGTTAAGAAAAGTGTTTCTCGTAGAGCCATTGAGCTTCAATAGACTTGTTCCGCTTACAGCATTCAGCAAAGGAAGCAATTGCAAACTACCTCACTCCTCACCTTGCCTAGTAAGCCTCATTTCCCCTCTCTAAAGCTTTTCGTAGTTGATGGAATGAGGTTCGAACCAGCCCAAGGGTTAAAGACCGTACAGACAGATGTATATATTATAAAAATGTAGGACTCATTACATAGAAATCGTCTTATGAGAGAGGAATAAAAACAATTTTAACGCGTTACCAGAGAATCAATTCTGCAGGTTAACGAGGATTTTGTTCTTGCCATTACTTTTAAATGAGTCCAAACCCCCAAAGTATTCTTAAAGTAGATTGCGTGAGCTCGACTTCAACTGTCGCTTTGGTTGTCAAGAGGATGGGTTGTTAATAGCAACAAGAATAAACAAAATTACTGTCTATTTAATCAAATAATCGGAATTTCGAATGGAAAACGATACTCTACGAAAAAAACATTGTCTTTCTTTTGAAACTTGTCGCAATTTCATGGTACTATTATTTTCAATTTATTTCCGTTGGAAAAAAAGAAAGCGAGCGATAAAATGAGAACTTTACTGGATTTCTTAGGGGGATATATTAGAGACGTCTAGAGTCGAACCCGGTATACTTAAATTAAGTAACGGCAGTTAATAAAAGTAACTACGAGTTTAATAGCCAACGTTATAATTTCATGCTTCTATCTTCTCGAGAAATCAATTTTTTTACTAATTGTCATCGGATCGGATAAATTAATCATCCAGTGAATAAAAAATAATCTATAAAGGAAATTATATAAATGGCGGTGATCATTAAAAAAAGATACGGCGAGTAAAATCGCCAAACAGTGTGTGTCATTCGGAATGAAAATTAAGAATATGCGTCGTATTGCGGAATGTAGGGGAGTTGAGGCGATCCGTCGGCTGAAGTAGTACATTGTCGAGCGGCGTATGAAAGAGGCTTTTCTCTCATTGGCCAATCGGGTCAAGGAGAATCAGAGTAAATTACGGTCTTTTTCTCCCGTACGAGAAAGTTGTTAGAAAAACGCTCCAAAGCAACTCGAGGAATGCCAAGGCGTCTATCGCACATCTATTCTCAACTGTTTTCTCAGCGTCTCTGTCCAACCGAAGAAATGACATTCTTTAAAATCTGACATTCATTAATTTAATTTAAGTTATCCATTTAATTTTGAACTTGACCTTTCATTGGCTTCTGAATTCCACCCGTACAAAATGAAATTAATAAAAATTATGGATCGCAGTTCCGTTCACCAGATGGAGGAAATAAATCTGAAACGATCCAAGAATGTGCGAAGGAAACGCATACAATTTTATAATCAAAAGAAGTGTCAAGAGAATGGAAAATGATAATTCTTATTTTGGTCGTGAAATATTTATATAGATCTGAAATTTGGAGAATTTTGATAAAATACACGGAAAATTCGTAATTTATTTCGGAAATAAAAAACTCATCCCTTTGACGACCAAGGCAATTGTTGAATGTTGATTTCATGAATTATCTCGCACAAATATACGGGGATAATCTGTTAGCATACTTTTCCGTAAGAAATGTTAGTAAAATAGGCTTTCATCACTTGAAAACGGTAGAATAAATATTATAAGTGTTATAAGAATTTTAAAACTAAATTAAGTTCCGTCATGCTTGACGGAAGCGATTACTAGTACGTATTAGAAAATGTACAAGACCAGCAGTAAGATTTAAGGAAATACATATACCCAAGACTTAACCCATTAACGGCCAAGGTTATAAATAATGAGTAATTGTTTTCCTTTATAATGTTGTATTGACGTGTTGGATAAGAACAGTTCAAAATATTAACTTTGTAAACATGTAAAAATATAATAGCATTTTCGCAACTTCGACAGAAACTAGTATCAAATCTTGGAAGTAGAGGAGAATAAGGATTTTCCGTTGGAAAGAAATAAGTAAGGATGTTCAATAGATATTCTTCTTATAAGAGATATGATTAAGAAAACATTCAGCGAATTGTGTAGTAAAAGATATATATGAGTCTACCTTCCGGAAGACTCACGAAACAGAAAAGTCGACAAATTTAAAAATTTATCAGGAAAAATAAGGATTGATAGTGATGATATTTCTGTATTAAAAATTAATACAAGACTTTGACTACAACATAAACAGCAAAAACCATCGAAAATTCATCTCCAAATTAACGTTTTCTCATTCATCAACATTGAATAGTGTTGCGTTTTCGCAAATTTGGCCGGAAATTGGCTGAAGAAAATTCGATAAAGTGAGTCAAATGACTGACATTATTGATCTAAAGAATAATTTGAAGACGGCAGTTATTGTAAATCTTTAATACATACATCTGACGTATACTTGGTTGTTTAGTTTGATATTTCCATGACAAATACCTTTAATATATCATAGGAATCCAAAAATGCAAATGCAATGCTATCTTAAACGTCTTGAGAATATATTTGGAACATCAGAGGAATTTTCATCGCCCCCTCTGAATGGGTTGAATGCAAGAGGGGGCTTTTTAATCTTTAACTTTCCTAAATAACGTGAGATTACATATTAAACGTGTAAATACGTCACACATAGCAACAGAATCCTCATGGAATTCTGGCGCAGGGGTTTCCCACTTCTGCTGCTCCCCTTTGGTTTTAAAGTAAACCATTCTGTACTTGTCGTAACGAGAAAAACATTTTACAGGTATCCTCGGGACCAAAATGGATCTGCAGGGAAATGTTGCACAAATAGGAAATACATTTGCAGCAATACAAATGTTCAGGTGGTTCTGGAACACGTAATATTGGTTCAACGCAACGAGATCTTAATGTAAACACATGCTCGGTAATGAATTTCTTCAAAAGGCAATAATTATGTCAAAACAACCCGTAAAAAATTAGTGAAATTAATATAAATATAGTCAGTTGAATTGAAAAAAGGTTAGAGAGAGATGGTATTTCACCTTAGTTATGCCTCATCTGGAATATGTGGCGAGTATATGGGATACGGCGGATTAAACGTACACTCATGAACTCGAGAAAGTGCAGCACATAGCGATATGACTTGTGCTACGATAGAAAAGCAAGCGATACGCAAATGCTTTCAGACGCAGGTTGGGAATCCTCGAAAGAAAGGAGATTAGGCTGCGATTGATTGATACATTCAGAGAAAGCACATTTGCGGAAGACGTATTTGGTATTATGCGACCCCCTTCTGCTACTTCGGCCGATCCGAGCGTACAATTAGAGAAATACGTAGATGCGAGGACAAGTCGTTTTAGGACTCAATATTGACGTGAACGATACGCGATGACAATAAGCTAAAGAGGTAACTCAAACGCACGGTGTTTACACCCCCTGCCACGCGCTGAAAGGCGGCTTGCAGGGTATTTATGTAGAAGTAGATAATTTGATACTATGATATCATTAATCACCATAACATATCGACCACCCTTTCGTAACCCATGGGGAAAGGGTACCATAAGTTAGGGTATTCTCTAGGATAGTAATGAGCATATCCTAGTTTTCAGATAGTCCAATTCAGTTGCCTCATCTCTGATTGATTTACAGATCCCTGACTGTTTGGGCATTAGTCGTCCTAAAAGAAGCCTTCTTCCTTACCCCACCCCTTCGCCGCGAAAATGGATTTAACAGACTTTAGTTTTTGCGGTGACCATTTTAACAACTGAAGTCAATTTCGCATTCTCTTTCGCTCGAAAGCCAATGACTGCGCTCAATTATCACTTTGTTGCGTCAAACACACGCGTGAGCACGCATTTACGCCGTCATTTAAACCGTTTTATGGAGACGCATTCTTTGAAGACATTGCGGCTGTCTCGACATCTTCGAATGAGAGGATTTCGATGAGTAATCGTAGAATTATAGAAGATTATATAGATTTTAGAGGGATAAAAGCATGTTCTTTGGAATAAGTTGGAAAAGCTTCGAGAGGGTTTTTTTTTGTAAATGTGAGCTGAATATAATTTCGTTACGACGCGTCGTAACGAAAATCACAACATTTGCACTCAATTTTTAAACTAACGGACGACATTAAGAAAATGAAACTTTTTATTCAAACACTTTGTATACAGTAGTTATAAGCGCAAAGTTTCGTGTTTATTGTATGTTAATTTCAAAAGATTATAAAATGCCAAACTTTAAATATTTTTCGAGCCATGATTTTTTGGGCCGATTTTGCTTCAAATTTCCTTCGCAGATTTCGCTCATAAAAGATTTGTTATTATTTTGTGTAATAGAGCAACATAGGTTGTATAAGAATACCTAGTTTTGTTTTGCTCAACGGAATACCGCGTGAGATAACGTCTCTCAAACTTGCTAAAAATCGATGTCTAACTGTAGAAGGCTGCGGTAGGAGGGTCAAACAAATGACTATATCTCAGCAAATATTTCATCGATGGATGTAAAACTTGGGAAATGTTCATAGAAGATATGACGTTATGTTCACACAAAATTTCATTGAAATCGGTAATGGTCGAGTGGGGACCGTTGGTCCACTTGACATGGAACTGGTAAACCTCGCGTACTTATATGGGATAATTCATGAAATCAATGTTCAACAATTGCCTTGGTCGTCAAAGGGATGGGTTGTTTATTTCCCAAGTATTTTACGAATTTTCCGTGTATTTTATCAAAGTTCTAGCAATTTCGTATTTATATGAATGTTTCACGACTAAAATAAGATTCTATGATCGTTTTCCTTCCTTTTGACACTTCTTTTGATTTCGTAGGACCATTATTTCTAATTTAATTCTGTAAAAGAAACAACCTCTGCAGTCAATGAACACGTGTTTTATGTACATTTTTTATGGAATAGTATACTAACTGATTATCCCCGTGTATTTATGTGGAATAACTCATGAAATCAACATTCAACAATAGTTTTGGTCGTCAGAGGGATGGGTTGTTTATGATATGTCTTACATCTTTCCTAATCAGGCACAGTAAAATACTGAATTATTTTCATTTTTTTGGTATGTAGATAGCTTGTAGGGATGGGTTTAACGTGGGGTCCTAACCGGCACCTTCTTCTCAGATCTCGAGTTACTTTACTTGTCATTGTTATTGCGTGGCGTTCAGGGTCAAACATAGAAGGAAAGACAATCAATGGAGTTATCTGTGAAAAGTTATCTGTCGTGAAACATGTCCTGTTGGATTGCGATAATCACCGTACATTTGATAAGATGACCAAGTAGAGTTTGCGATGCTCTCGGCGATACGTCGAAACCCCTTTATTCATCGGAGAGTGGCTATGAGTGAGGATCATTTATTTCGAAGAATGAATAACCATCACCCCAAGTCGTAACACTGATTTCAGGCCAGATATTTACAATTTTTCTCTCACAAAGTCTTTCAATGATTGAAAATTCTCCCCAAAACATCCGTACAAAATCGAGAAAAGCACCAAAAGAAGGGAAATTGAATTAAAATTCTTATTTTGGCTGCGGAACATTGCTTTCCATTCGAAATTGTGAATTTTGATAAAATACATGAATATTTTATGAAATGTTATGTTTGTTAACAAACCGTCCCTATGGCGACCAATTCCATTATTGACGATTGAATCCAAACCATTTTCCTAGAAGAATGCATTGGTAATTGAGGGCCATATAAAATACGTGGTAAGAATGAATGATACTAGTCATACATTATTTATTTGGTTTCATAGTTTGGGAAGTAGAATAGCCTGGTGTTTGCTACACATGTGAATCATTTTTTCCGATCAGCTGTGCTACGCAAGGAATTCAGCCGTTAATGTGATCAACTGGAGCATGGCCCCTTCCAATGTATCCATTAATACGTCAGATATATATATATATCTACCTCGAGCGTAGTATTACAATCTCAATTTTCCCTTGAATTTTCTTTTTGTTCGTGTATTAAACTCCACCATATGTTTCTGACTAATTATGAAGTATGCAATTCCGTTGTTTGTGGTTTCTCGAGTAATTTTCAAAAATGCACATTCTCGAGTTGTAAGTGAATGGAAGGACTAAAATATATCATGGCTAAGGGAATTACATTATTTTTGGCATAAAATTTTGAATTGTATCATTTACAATAGCTACCTATTTTAATTACGGCGATATCTTCGCTTCAAATTCTAGGCTAGAGTGGATATTTCGGAGTATTATATGACGGTCCGCGTCCGCGGTTTTCCGCAAGCGTTGTTACTTCGCGTTAGTCAGGCCTCACCTTGAGTATGCATGTAGTGTATGGGACCCGGCCGACAAGTGCTGTATTCGAGAAATAGAAAAGGTGCAACGAAAAGCGATACGTTTCGTGAAGAATTGCTATGATAAATCAGTAAGCGTTACTGAGATGCTCAAGAACGCGGGATGGGAATCATTAGAAAAAAGAAGATTAACACTAAGGATAAATTTATTAAATAAGTTCAGAGAAACCACGTTCTCGGAAGACGTCGCGGACATAATGCGCCCTCCCTGCTATATAGGCCGCTCCGATACAGCGAGGAAAATAAGAGAAATAGATGCGAAAACGAACCGATTCAAGAATTCGTTTTTTCCGCGAACGATACGCGAAAATAATCGACTAGGTAAATAGAGTCTTGGTGCATGCACCCCCTGCCACACGCCGAAAGGTGGCTAGCAGGGTATACACATAGACATAGACAGATCGTAAATAGCAGACCACCAAACGACCAAACGACATGTTATTTACTGTGTTAATTGCGATAATAACTTTCCCCTCTGAATAGGGCGACTCTACATTTTTCCATCGATATTTTGTATATTAAGGCCAATACAAAGTCATGTATCCGAAGTGATTCATTAAGTCTCCAGCTGTTAATTTACTGTTTTATCGGTAGTTTCAGCAGTGTTAAAAGTGGGGAAGAAACTCCCTCTCCTTCATATGCCTTATTAATGTTCTCTATCTATTTTTTTGCTCTGTTGGTGCAGAAAATTAGGATTTCAGATTTAAAGCAACAATCTCCTCTTTTCCGGCAAACGGTAGACCGGCATTTCCCTCATTGAAATATCATACTTTATCGCAAATTGATTCTTCTTTGTCTTCTAAGTTACCTGTTGCGTGACTCCGTAGACTAAACACCTCCATTAATGTGTTTCCGTTTATAGATTGGACGCTCACATTGTCGATAACGGAATCCCTAATGTTCGTATTGACTTAATCAGAAAAAAATGTTCTTTGGGTCCACGAGATGGCTCTGAGCACGTATTGGTGTATAATATAAGGGAAAATCAATAGAGATCGACGATAGTGATAAGGAAACGTTAATATCTCCAAATTAAAAAAGAATTGCTGAGTAAACGAGAGTAACCAAAATGAGAACATTTTCTTGTAAAATAGATCAATTGCCGTTCTTGGGTTTCCAGATGGCGTTATTTAATTAGGTATACTCAACTTTTGCAGCATTTTAGGGGGATCTGAAATAATCTGACGCCGTAATAAATTATCAATATCCAAACATTGAGAGATCGAAGGAATTGTCAATACATATTTGCTTTTTAAATAAGGTGGGAGCAATTAATTAATACGTAAAGTGAATTTTATTGTTCCAATTACTTAAAAACATTAATCTGAATTAAGTCATCTAAGGAATATCTTAAAAGTTTTACTTGGGAAGTAAGTTCTTAGATGGGATCCATTTAGGATATCCGGGTTATGGTTTTTAGACATTTAAGAACAATAAATAATAGGGTTGAATAGGGTTCCCGGGCTGAAATGTGGCCAACGAGTTCGACTTCAGTGAGAGTGGTCCCGGGTTCGATTCCCGATGGGGGCCCACGTGCGAAATGACCTAAGATGTCGAAGCACTTTTAGCAATACTACTACTACTGCTAAAGTTGAATCAAATTGGATTTGAAATAATATTCCGATAACACTGCTGAGAATGGACTTGTTGAATCGTCAGCACTGAATACTATTCTTCCAGTTTGTTCGTAAATTTGCTGAATGTTTTTTCAGTTGTTAAGGAGCCGAGTTTAGTTGTTAAGGAGCCGAGTTTAGTTGCTAATGAGCCGAGTTTAGTTGCCGCCGATGTGTTTATATCGTTGTCAACGCGAAATTGAACGCTTTCTTGAGTGACATCTTTAATGGCATGCGACGTCTATTAATTGAGACATTGATAACAGCAATTTCATGCATTTGTGGCAACTGACTTCGATTGATTCCCATTTGTAAGAAACAGACTTCGGAAGCGAAACAATTGAAGGAAAGTGACTTAAATTCCCTTCTCCTCTTCTATAGAGAGTCTTAGAAAACTGTTCTTTGTGGTTGTGAATAAGACATTCAGATAGACGGGAACATCTGACGGAAATCTCCTCTTCGGTGGTAATCAATTTCGAATATATCGCCCGGATTCTAATTTAAAGACACTGCAAAGCGCTGCTTTATATCTCAGTCTTTAAATGATTTACTCTTATCTTTATAAAAGCTTTGCTATGGAAGGAAGATTATTTTTCAGATTATCGTCGTAGTTTTAGCTGATTTGTTTTCGAAAATGTCCCTCTCCAAAAAGAAAAGGAAATGCTTAATTATTTATGTATTCAATAAGTTTAAATGCTTATGTAGATTATAAATATATTACAGAGAAAATAAAGAATTATATGCGGGTAAACCCGGAGAACTTGAATGTGTAATTTCGTTCGGACCGATTTTTATAATCTCTGATTAACGAATTCCAAGCGAAAGTTTCCGATGTATTCCATTGTTTCTATATTCCTCTTAATCATTACAAATGGAATTTTGATAAAATGTCTCATAGATTAAATTTACTGTTGTAGAATACTAATTCATGGAACTTTATTTTGGATTCCCAAGTATTCCAAAATTTCTTCAAAAATTCCGATGTTTCCAACGTGACATTATAATGGTTTCGAAGCCCATACTTCGAAGAGTAATTAATTTGTTTTTGCTTAAGACCCGTGGCTGTGGCTTCATATCGATATTTCAAAGTGTAGCAGAGGAATCTGTACAGTGGGGTTCCTTTGGGGGCGAAGGAAGTTAGACTAGAATGTAGACCGGATGAATTTATTACGCCACTGTATTTAGGATCCTCACGAAGTAGGATTCGTCTCCGATCTTGAGATGGTTCAACGTAGCTTGTCAAGGGAGAGTTTAGATTCGACAGTAGTGTTTGGACAATGATAGAATCCCTCGGGTGGACTTCGCTTAGAGATAGAAGACTTGATTACCGACGTAAACTTTTGGAAAAGTCTATCACCGCAGATCTCGTTGGCGAGATAGCTAATATTGTAATTCCGGTTAGCAACGTGTTAAGAGAGAAAATTAAGAAGCAATTCAGGGAAGTGATTGCCAGGACGGGTAGTTACTTCTTGTCGTTTTTCCCTCGTAGGAAGCTAATAGCAGTAAGTAGCAGTGTAATGTTATTATCGGTGTTTGTGCACCCCCTGCCATACGCCACTGGCGGCTTGCAGGGGTTAAATGTAATTGTAACAAAGTTAGAATTTTCCGAATTATTGCAAGTTGAGATCACCTGTCAGCCCAACTCTGAATTATGCATTAATAATGTATATTACAATATAATACATTAATATTGAATATTACAATATAATACATTAATATTGAACCATATAATATATATAATTTTAAGTAATCATTACAATTTATTTCTCACTGTACTTTGATCCTGCTACCATGTCTCGATGAATGGGATATTTAACATTTGTCTTTTGGCATTGGATAAAGAATGTATCTTTTACGTATATGCTTTTGTCTCAGCCTCAGTTCATGGCTGTGATAATATGAATGCTAATGAGGTATGAGTAATGCTGAATAATGACATTGATTAAGGTTCCTCTTTATGCAATGTTACCAATAATGTTACTCGTGGAGTCATTGTGCTTCGCTAACGTGGGCTTGTTCCGCTTGTTGCACTCAGTGAGGAAAGCAAACTACCGCACTCCTCATAGTAAACCTCATTTCCCTTTCCAATCTCTTCGTAGTTGTTGGCAAAGGGGACGAGGTTCAAGTCAGTCTTCGTGCTGTATACTTTACTGACAGACACTACAATTAGCTTTAGAATATAATTTATACGCCTGAGACGAATAAAGGCATGCATAACGGACATTCCCTAAGGCGTGTCTGCAATTTCACCTCCAATGTTCGGCAGAAACATCGCAGAGTTGTTTTCCCCACAACATCGCAGTAATGTTTCCTGCAGCTTGCGAAAGAGCAAATGAGTCGTAGTAACGCTTCCTTCTGCGGCAGGAGTTAATATTATCTCTTCAAGATCGTAGAGAGGCGTACGCCCTTGAATCAATCTCTTTTGTGCTCCAAAGTTATAAATAATATAGCCAAAGCAAAAGACAACTCTCTATGAATGACAATAGCTGAAAGTTGTTTCAATATTTGCAAAATAGCATTTTGAATGACAAATGTAAGTACACGGTTGAATTAATTAGAGATTCTTAGCGAGATGAATAGATTTTCTGCTCAAATGCGTTGTATCGTCTCGGGATTTATTAACCACAGTAATTAATTTGGAAGAAATATGGTCGGCGGTATTCTCTTACACTCATTTTATCGTGAATTTCCAGACGATTAATTGGTACACATAACTCTATTCATAATACGATCTTAAATCCCTCACTTTGTACCGAATGATTGAAAAATTTGTCTCGAGTATAGTTTGTATAACAAAAAAGGCTTTGGTGGTGTTTACTGGAGTACAAAATCCTCAGCAGTTATAATTCTTAAGGTATTCGAGGAAATTCCAAGTATAAAATTGATCCATACCTTTGGCTGGTTCGCAAAATTTCCTGGAACTCAAGTGAGTTTTATTTATAATAAATAATATATATTTACTAGTAAACACCCCCGTCAAGCATGACGGGACTTAATTTAGTTTAAAAATATATCTATTATCGTATATATCTGGTCCTCCTAAGCACAAAATAATTCTGCCGTAAGATCATAATAACTCAATATATTTCTTATCATATAAATTACTTATAATATTTATTCTACTGTTTTCAAGTCATGAAAGCCTAATTTACGTAAATTTCTTATAAAAATTATAAGAACTGATTATCCCCGTGCACTTATATGGGATAATTCATGAAATCAACATTCAACAATGGCTTTAGTCGTCAAAGGGATGGGTATTTCCCTAATATTTTACGAAATTTCCGTGTATTTTATAAAATTTCTCGCAATTTCGAATTTATATGAATATTTCACGACTAAAATAAGATTTTATGATCATTTTCCTTTCTTTTGACACTTCACTTGATTTCGTAGGACCATTGTTTCTAATTTAATTTTGTATAAGAAACAACCTCTGCAGGTAACGAAACCCTATTTTACGTACATTTCTTATGGAAAAGGATACTAATTGATTATCCCCGTGTACGTATATGGGATAACTCATGAAATCAACATTCAACAATTGTCTAGGTCGTCAAAGGGATGGGTTGTTTATTTTCGAAAAATTTTACGAATTTTACATCTATTTTATCAAAGTTCAAATCAAATCGCAATTTCGAATTTATATGAATGATTCACGACTAAAATAAGATTCCATGTTTATTTTCCTTTCTTGTGACACTTGCCAATACCCGTGAAAAAGGGCACTACAAAATGTGAAGAACATCGGACAGTAAGTCTAATATCAGATGCTGCCAAAATAATGCTAAGGATATTGAATAAAAGGATGGTAAGCAAGATGGAGAAATGTATAGGAGAGGAACAATTCGGTTTCAGAAAAGGAAAGGGGACAAGAGACGCAATAGAACTTTTAAAAATAATTGGAGAAAGATATTTGGAGAGAGAAAGAGGGTTATGTTTTTGCTTTGTGGACCTTGAAAAAGCGTTTGATAGGGTGAATTGGAGGAAACTAATGGAAGTAATGAAAAGAAAGGGAATAGATTGGAGAGAGAGGAGATTGATCGAAAGACTGTACAAGAACCAACGAGTGGCGGTGAAATTTGACAGAGGTTTAAGTGAATGGTGCGAAGTGGGGAGAGGAGTTAGACAGGGATGCTGTCTGTCGCCAACGTTGTTTAACATGTATTTAGAAGAAATGATCGAGGACATTTTGGAAATAGAGGAAAATGCAGGAGCAAAAGTTTGGGGCAAAAGGATAAAATGTATCAAGTATCAAACATTTTTACACCACAGGTGTAACTATTTAAAAGGTGATTTATTCTCCATTCAATATCGGTGAAATCTATTAATTTGCATGAATTATAGATAAAAAGTTATTTTACCTCTTTGGATGTTTTATTTATTATAATCGAAGACCGTTTTCAAATTGAAATGTACAAATGAAATATATTACAACATTATTCACAACAATATCTTCATTCGTAAAAATATTGCTTTGCAAGAAATTGTACAATAAAAGAGTGACATCTTTAACTCGCAAACGAACCTTCGATATAGAAAATAGAATGAAAGAATCATGGTCTCCTTTTCGGCGATGAAAAGTTTTGATTTCTTTCGGAATTCAGTCGAACAGTCCATTTTCGTCGAAATCGTCGACCAGCGCTTTGAATCTCGCCTGAAATAGAAAGACTAATCAACAAATGCTGAAATGGGAATATCCAATTAAATTATCGAATTAAATACTCGCACACTGCTGTTAGAATGCGTACTTTGTGACAGTAATTGCGGACTTATCTAAAGCTAAATTAATAGATAGTTGCTCACTTTTAGACTCGTGTTAGAGTTTAACGAGGAATCGTTCTTTCGCTTCATTTTTCAATTCTGTTTCTATTGTGGCAAATTAAGTTTAAAGTTTAAAAAGGGGATATAGTTGCAGTTTTCGCGCTTGTAAAGATATGTAAATAGAGAACATAATTTTAAACAGTCCTGAAATTTCACAGTTTCATACGGGGGTTCGATGTAGAACCCACCAACTATTAGTCTCTAACAGACATTTACGAATGCCTAGATATTTAACTAAAAATATGACAGACGATGCCTATATTCATACATGTTATAAAAACATTTTTAATGTAATAATTTGCGTTATTGCCTGTCGTTCCTCAAGAAAAGCCCAGAAACGTTAAAGGCTCGCCCTGAAAAATGTAGCATTGTATGGGATATGGATCAATTTTAGTACTGACTCGGTACATTACATTCACAAAATTATTCCATTCCTTCTTGTAAAGTCATGTAAAGTGCAAGAAATAAGAAATATATTTCGTTTATTCGAGTAATTCGATATTATAACGTTCCGTTTTCCTTATTTTAAATCACATTTAACATATAATCAGAATATAATGAGAATAAGGAAATAAACAAACAAGAATACGGTAGCAACGTAAATAAAAGTAAAGAAGAGTTTGAATTGTCGTTCATTTGATACTGTTGTGGTTGTGGTGTTGGCATTTTCAACTTATGAAAGTAAAGAAATTAAGAACTATAAAATGGAAAAATCTATGGAAATCTATTGAAAAATAAGAAGTTAGATTAAGATTGAGAATCTAGGGTGGTAAATAAACCAATGGCATCTTACGATATACCCATTCATATAATGTAACTATTAGATTATATTATTTAAATAAAATAATAATTAAATACATTTGCAACAAAGATGACAATTTTCAAATAATGCTGTGCATTTTCTGCTGTTCATAAACCAACAAGACGGGGGAATTTAAAATATAAACACAAACAAGAATAATTAAACTCACGGACAGGGTTTATTTTAGTTATGAAGGAAATTTTCCACCAAAAGAACACATATTTGCAATTGAAATTAAACACGATTAATTCACTAATCTTTCTTGCAGATTTAAATGCTACCAATCGAAAACTAGTGCCGCACGCTTCATTAAAATTAATCTGCTATTTCCCCACAATTAAGTCATCAGTCCATTAAGCAATGCTGTAAATTTAGTTCCATTCATTTCTATCAATCGGCGCTATGAAATCCTTCCGGTATCAGTATAACTGCGAAATAAATGAGGAGTAAGTTTATTTAAAATTAAAAACTCACCAAAAACAACTGCTCCTTTCCCATTTTCAGGAATTCGAAGTCAGGGTTTTTGATATCCTCTTCCGTCAGCGAGTCCATATCCGGAGCATCGTCCGATTGGGCGAGAACGGCAGGGGTCACGGTCACTGACGAGATGAAGCCAAAGCGCTGAAGGCGGTGCATTTCACTCTGCAGCCATTCCATCGTGAACAACCCCTTCCTGAAAAGTATTCCGCATTACGAAATATTAGGATATGAAACCAGTCACCGAGAGCTGTGTTTAGCTGAAACTCTGTAAATCCAACGTTCTTTTTGGATCATATTTAAGTTTGCAGAAAAGTTGTTTTTATTGAATCCAGTAAAAGACGTCTGCCCACACCTTGAATCTGAAAGTATTAGATCATAGATCACCTCTTAATATTACTTACAACTTAGAATTGTATTTTTAATTCTCACGAATGCAAAACTGAGAAATTACATTGACTGAACGAGTCTATAATTGACGCCTATTTTACAGAGATATCTGTTTTTATGTGAAACGTGTGCACGGGCCGCATAAAAAAAGTAAGGGCTTAATTAGCCCACGGAATTAAGGAAGCACTCTTTGTATTACTTCTTTAAGCAAAATAAGAACATTTTCTCGTGGATTGATTGAAGTTTCTATACTCCTAGATTGCATCATTCTATCACCACTATTTAATGCGGATCTGCCGTGATTAGGAAGATGCTAATAGTTTTCCTGGAGAAGAATGTTCTTCGATTGGGTCCATTTAGGATAACAGGGTTATTATTTCAGGGTTATTTTCAAGACATTTAAGAGGTATAAATTTGAATCAATTTGGATTTGAAATCAATTTTCGATAATTATGCTGAGAAAGGACAGTTGAATCTTTGAAAGGTAGTTCAATGGTCAACGCTCACAACTATTCTTGTGAACTTCGTAAATTTGCAGAATGTTTTCTAAGTTGCTAAGGAGCCGAGTTTAGTTGTTAAGGAGCCGAGTTTAGTTGTTAAGGAGCCGAGTTTAGTTGTTAAGGATCCGAGTTTAGTTGCTAAGGAGCCGAGTTTAGTTGCCGCCGATGTGTTTATACCGTTGTCAACGAGAAATTGAACGCTTTCTTGAGTGACATCTTTAATGGTGTGCGACGTCTATTAATTGAGACATTGATAACAGCAATTTCATGCGTTTGTGGCAACTGACTTCGATTGATTCCCATTTGTAAGAAACAGACTTCGGAAGCGAAACAATTGAAGGTAATCTGCGTTCAATTTTAAAGTTTTTTTGGACTCCTCGATTGTTCTATTTTACGTATCATCACCTTTTGCAGAACTTAACGCACAACTGAAATAATTCGATATTGTATTACAGTACTAGAATTTTGAATACCAAAATGTTGAGTGATGGAAGAGTTTCGAATGGGTTGTCAATGTTTGCCTTTTTAAAATAGGTGAGAGTAATTAGTCTTTTGGTACGGGCTAAAGAAAAATGTATATTTTATTACCATTTGTCTCATTGTCAGTCTTGTTCTGTGATGATATGGAAGCTATTGAGGTGTGAGTTATGCTAAATAATGGTATTAATTAAGGACTCTCCTTACGCAATGTTACGAAAATAGAATCATTGTGCTTTCCTAACGAGGGCTTGTTCCGCTTATAACATTCTGGCTCATAGAGAAGAGCAAGGACAAGCCACCCCACTCCTCATCTTGCCTAGTAAGCCTCATTTCACTCAACTAGGTCTTCTTAGCTGATGGTAGAAGGGATGAGGTCTCCACCGCCCTTCGGGCTGAATACTTTACAAACAGAGTAATTAATCGTTAAGAAAATTTAATTTAATTGTTCCAGTTACTAAAAACATTCAAAAGAGGACTTTAAATATAAATTATTTTCAGAGAAACTCCTTTCAAAATGGCCGATTTAGTAGAATTCAGTTACATGTAAGAACTATTGTGAAATAATAGAGGAAATGATCTCCTGTAATGGAATTAATTGAAACGTCCAAATCCCTGAAGAAGAACCAGCTTGGTTTTCTCGCGATAAAGAGTTTCAGCTGACGTAATTTATTCACGTTGTTTTGGACTCTGACGAGAATAACGTACTCGAAAAATTTCGTTTATTTTATCAAAATTTGCGCAATTTTGAACGGAAAATATTATTCGACGATCAAAATACGTATCTTTACTCAAATTCCCCTCTTTTGGCGCTTGTCTCGATATCGTACGGCTATTCTTTCTGATTTAATTCGTCGAATGAAATAAACCATGCAATCGATAAAAGTGAGCTTTAGGTGCATTTCTTATGGAAATAATTCTAAACGTCTGGAGTCGAACCGGGGACAGTCGAGTGAATGAAAAGTAGCCTGTTATCTGTATTTTACAATCTTAAAAATTTGAAAGTTGTGCGACACATGGTTCTCAACTTTTAGGCGAACATTCACACACACACACACTCATACAAACATTCTGCTTTATATGTAGGATAAGATTTGTGTGTGCCATTGATGAAGTAATAAACTAGATTAAGGATAAAAGATATACAAAAACACTTTTACACGTTACCATGGAATTAACTATTGAAATGCTACCACATCTGTGGTAACATGTAGAATTGTTTTTATTCCTCTCTAATCATGCCAAGCTACCCCAAGGTTGAGGCCGAAACGGGATATCGTTGGATTAAAGACTTCCTCTCCGACACATAACAACGAATCGGTTATAGTGACCTTCGGCATCCCTCAGGGTAGCGCGATCGGTCCTTTGATGTTCTTAGTGTTCATTGGCAAATTTTGCAATGAGATTGCCAGTTAAAGTAGTATATTCTCAGTCTTCACTGTTGATTAGATGGTAATAGAAAACAGGAAGTGAGTTATTTTTGCCCAAGGATCTGGATAAATTGTGAAATTAAGCGACTAATAGGTAAGAGAATTGGATACTCAGTACAGTACCTACCATGTTTTCGAACCGTGAATATTTTCGTTCCGAATTTCTCTCCATGAACACGTTTAATATCGGTACGGTTCTTTAAATAAAGACTATAATTCTTTAAGTTCGTCACCGGAAAATGTCCAAATTTGTAGAAGTACGCAAATTATCTGTCGCCGAATTCACCGAGCGTTGACGATGGCCAGATATTCTAATAAAAGCATCGAATTCGGACAGTCATTTCTGACCTTCATCCACGTAATCTTCCTCATAGATTAAGGTGCCATTCGTCTTTTCCTACAGGTGTTGAGGTGCGTCTCCATGGAGACACTTTTGTGTCTAGATTAAGTGCACAGCCTGGCCTGTCGCCATGTTGACTGATGTCGAAAGAGCCAACGAGAGTGTCACCACTCTAACGGACGTGGTGCATGGCAGGGTGTGGCGAACTGCTCTGGAAAGGCCGATGGGAAATCTTTCGCCGATATCGCGACACTTGTTTCACTTTGACAAAGGAGACGGTTGAAAAATGAAAGAATTAAAATAACTTAAGAAGGCAATAGTCTGTGATTCGTACTAATTCCGTGAACCATATGCGAATATAACAAAGTTAATTAAAGAAAAGTTTACATAGTAGCGACTTGATTAACACTGCGGAATATTCTATAATTAATAATCAATCTGATAACCATTAAATAACACTACGAAACAGAAATAGGACAACTGACTATCAGCAGAGGGAAAGTGGAGTAGAAAAGGCACTCGGTCAGTAGGTAAACCGACTAACAGTAACTGACTAAACTGCTGAAATATTTCATTTTTAAATAGCGCCGAAGATGTGGATTATTGCTGGCCCTGAGCCGTCGCATCGCCATCTGTTTATATGTATGCATATGTTGGGTGCATATGGGGGTGCATGCACCATGACTCTACTTCCCTAATCGATTGCTTTCGCGTATCCTTCGCGGAATCATCATTTAATATCTGAACTGATATAATATTCGAAAAAACAAATTCTAGCGAATATAATTTTATGACGAGATTTTTCAATGATTTGTGCGACTTTTGGAATGATTAAATTGCGTCGAAATTTATTAAGAGTTGAACCTGGAAATAAGACAGTTGCTATTTTTAATTCGCAGTAACATTTGAAACATTTCATGAAAAGGGAGTGCGACCGAGAGAATTGAAAGGAATTGAGGCTTTCCCCAAGAACGTTTTGTCCCTAATTTCTCTTTTAAGTAACTAGAGATTAGTCAATCTTAAACTCCCTTCCAGGGCGAGTTGGTTTTGCCTCTGTCAATTATGATTAAATATTCCTCTGTGTAATTATGATTTTTAATACGTATTCAATGAAATTGCCTGAGGGAGGAAGTGCTGAATTTAGGGTCGATTATTCCTCTTTTTTCTGTATCGACACTTAACATTCTCCGCTATTGTAGTCTTCGAACCCTTTAAAACCACAATGGCTCCGCCCAGGCTAGGATCACTTTTTATTAATTTTATCAGAATTTTCTATTCCAACATCCCTGCGGTGAAATCATAAACGTTTTACTCAATACATTTATAACGTAAGTATTGAAGCAAATTTTAAGGACATCTCAAAGTATAATTAAAAGTAGTAAACACTCCCGTCAAGCATGACGGAACTTAATTTAGTATAAAAATATATCAATTATCGCATATATCTGGTCCTCCGAAGCCAGAAACAGTCCGTCGTAAGATCATAATCTATATATATAAAGCAGAAATTCTGTGGGTTTGTGTGTTTGTTTGTTCACGATTGGAGTCCACACCGTTTGTCCGATTTGCATCAAAATTTGCATACGTGTTCTCCGTGAGCCGGAAGGAAGCACTGTCAACTTTTCATTAGCAAAATTTGCTGGGTTTGAACCAAGATCGTTCAGATAGATTTCCATAAGAAATACATGTAAAGTTCGATTTTATCGGGTACAGACTTTATTTCTTTTGCAAAATTAAATTAGAAGGAATAGTCGTATAAAGTCAAAATAAGTACCAAAAGAAGGGAAATTGAATACAGATTCTTATTATTGTCGTAGAATAAAGCTTTCGTTTCGAAATTGCGAGAATTTAGATAAAATATGCGAATATTTTGTGAAATTTTGAGGTTGTAAACAACCCGTCCCCCTGACGACCAATGCGATTGTTGATTCCGAGTTCAGGCATTTTCCCATAAGAATGCATTTGTATTTTGGCCCATTTAGAAGCAAATGACGATATGAAGAGGATGAAAATTTTCAGAGATTTTAATTATATCAGTCACGAACAATTTGTAGTGATGAATTACAGGGGCAACAAACATGCGTAGCACCGTAATAAATTAGTGGAGATGGAGGAGTAACTTTTTATTTATCATTTCGGACTCTTGACAATTATACGATTAAAGTTACCAGAATCGGAAGTTGAAAATCTTGCAAACTTACGCATTACTTTGAGACATGTTAATAATAAGAGGGAAATTCCATAATGGTTCACATTTTTATTGTTGATTGTAGATTTCGGTCTCGAACATTGATAAGAAATTTTTTGTTTTCGATAACCTGTCCCGTTGGACTAAACTACGATATGATGCGAGGTGTTATTTTCTCTTTTGTACAAATAGGGTATACTACATATATTCCGACATCTCTTTTCCCCGTTGAGAATCAACGGGCGCTTCAGCTAGTAACTCAATATATTTCTTACCATTATGTATAATATTTATTCTACAGTTTTCGAGTCATCAAAGCCTACTTTACGTAAATTTCTTTAGAAAAATATAAAAACTGGTTATCCGCGTGCACTTATATGGGATAATTCATAAAATCAACATTCAACAATTACCTTAGTCGTCAAAGGGATGAGTTGTTTATTTCCGAAAAAATTTACAAATTTTCCGTGTATTTTATCAAAGTTCTCAAATTTTCGGATCTTTATCAATATTTGACGACTAAAATAAGAATCTATGATCATTTTCCTTTCTTTTGACACTTCTCTTGATTTCGTAAGACCATTGTTTGTAATTTAATTTTGTAAAAGAAACAAGTCTGCAAGTCATGAAAACATACTTTACGTTCATCTGTTATGAAAGCGTATTATGGGATCCTGGGTTCGAACCCGAGCCTTTACAGAGATGAGAATATTTTTCTTGGGGGTTTCAGTATTGTTTGTTTCAGATCTCTAAGCCGTTTCTGAGATAGATAGGGGGACCGAAAAACGGTCGGACGGACAGACACTTGCTTTTTATTTATCTGATACGTTGACAACCACCTCTGCTAGTGCAGACTATCTGTGGCAAGTGGGACATAAAGGAAGTTGATACACGGACTGAAAATAGGCTGCAAAATAGTGGAAACAATCGAAATGGTTTCCACAATGGCGGTGTATAATTTCAGCATCTGGAACCATTGCTTCCTCCTTAACTCACCCAAGGATCTTTCACAACGCGACTCCCTCACACCTCACAACAGCAAAACTAAGTACTTTTACACATTAAGTAGATAGTCTGTGTCGATGTTCGCCTAAATTTCGAGGCACAACTTCCAAACTTTAAAGATTATTAAATGTCTTCCCCGGACAGATAATTAGATACGTTTTATTCACCCAATTGTCCTCAGTTCGACTCCTGACGTTTAAAACTGTTTCCATAAGAAATGCATATAAAACTCACTTTTATCGATTGCAAGGTTTATTTCATTTGCAAAAATAAATCGGATACTAAATCGAGACAAGCACCAAAAGAAGGGAAATTGAATGAAAATTATTATATTGGCCGTGGAATATTCTCTTCGATTAGAAATTGGGAGAATTTTGATAAAATGCGTGAACATTTTGTGAGTTTTTGATTTTGTAAACAAACCGTCCCCCTGACAACTAATTCCATAATTGATTCCAAGCCATTTCCCTATAAAAATGCATTGGGAGTCGAGGCTCATATGAAATACACCGTGAGAATTAATGATAGACTATGTGAAGAGGAAGAGATTTTTATTAGATTCTAGCATTTTCACATGCAAATGATAGACCATTTATTGGCGAGTTGGGGCCAGTTAAGGGTTCATCCATCTCAATAAGGGGCCCCTTTCCTGCTAACCGCAAACGTCGTCTAATATTCAATTCTTGCAATTTTTAATAAGAAACAAAAAGATTTAGAAGTAGGTTTGACGGAAAGCCTACTTTGCGGGAAAACACCCACAGATAAGAGGGGAAGAAACCGCAAAGAATATACTAAGGAAATACTTTACTACGGCTGAATTCCACCGTAACAGTGGGAAAGATATGTTCACATGGGGTTACGTGTTAAGGAGAGAGAGAAAAATATCTTACGGAACTTTATCACAGAGTCCATAACATTCCAAAGTCGCCCAGAAGCTCTTCAAATAGGCGTTTTCCAGCAGATCTCTCCAGTACCTTCTCCTGGTTTCGGTATCCACACTGGTGACCACGAAATACCAGAGATCCGCGGCCGGGGAGCTGTACCTTACTATCTGAAAGTCTAATAGCTTCACTTCCAATGGTTTCCCGCTTCCAGTCTCTGCTTCCGTGGAGTTTCCATACCTAAACATCATGTTGTTCACCCAGAAATCTCCGTGAGTCAACAGAGCCCCGGGTTCTATTGGCGCGAGTAAGTTGAAAATCGCATCGAAATCCGTGTCTTTCCTGTCCTCCATTTTGGAAGCTATCCTGTCGTACTTTTCTCCTCCCCATTTCCTCACACTTTCAGCTATTTGCTCGTAAGAATTCCTCACTATTTGCGGGTATAAATCTTTGAGCTCTTCGCCGTATAGAGTGTCCGGGTATTGGTCCGCAAATTTGTTGAAAGCCTCCGGATCCGTCACCTTCATCGCGTACGAATGAGCGTGGTACTTCGCCAGCGCAGATATTGCAGCCTCCACGTGGTCCCTGTCCAGACCCTTGCGCCGTTCCCTCATTGTGAACCCCTTCTTCTTGAGGTCTTCCATCACCAGATAGTCGTAGTCCCGGTCCGAAAAGGAGTAATAGTGCTTCGCCCATGGCAGAGTCAATTCCTTCGTCTTCTTGAGTTTCTCGAAGGCTGGCAAAACTGTCGTGTACATAACGATCTCTTTGCGGAAGAAGTTTCCTTTGTTTGCGAATTTCTTCCTCATCTCGTTGGAAGGGAGGCATTTGACGATCAAGTGGTACTCTTTTCCATTCCCGTCTTTCACCAAAGCACGGTACACTATACTCACGTAGTTCTCGCCCTTGCCCAGGGCTTCTTCAACTTGGGAGTCGACCACCTCTATTTGAGGGTCTTCGCCGCCTTCCCTGAGGGCCTTCTGGAAGAAAGAGTTGTCCATCCATATCGGTATCTGCCCCGATACGACGTCGCTTGGAGACGATGGTTTAGCGCCCTCAGACATATCGCTAGGTGCACACACAATGTATGGAATCCTCTAGCTTTGTGAAGACTATTTCTCTTTGGCTTTTCTCACCGCTTTTTTCTTCCTCGTCACGTTGAGCACCCTTGCAACACTGAGCGGTGACGTCACTAAGATAGTTGGACATCATTCGATAACTGTAGCGCAAGGTCAACTTCATTTGTCATCCATTCCACTCTTCGCTCTTTTTCAATCCTTTTATTCGCAGGACTTGGACGATTGGAATCCAGACACAATTTTGTCTCAATATTGTACTTTGCTGGTATTTATACAACGATTTCTTTGCCTGAAAACAGCAAAATCAGAATGATAGATGTTTCCTTATCTCTTTTCCTAGTTGCCATCTTTATTATAGAGCAGAAATGTCGTAATTTCGGTATCTCTCCCGTAATCTCGCAGGGATGTGTTCTTTCGCTAGTGAGAAAGCGAAATGAAATTCACTGCATCAGAGAATTGAATGATTTTATCTCTCCAAGGTGAAGTCCGCCCATCTTCCGAAATATGAGATAACTACCAATTTTTATCTCTATTCAAGCAGCGAAGTTTTTAATTGTATTTTAAATCATTTCAAATTACCTTGTTGAAGAGATCAAATTGGCGGTCCGCGGGCCGGATGCGGCCCACCGACTCCTCTCTGCGGCTCACGGTGTCGAAGGCAAGTGTCGTTTTCATAATGTAACAAATAAGAACTTGCTTTCCGACTAGATTTTCATCCATTTTTATTTAGGGAAAAATTCCCCAAGATCGAAAAGTTTGCCGCACAATTTAGATGGAAATCTATAAATCTTAAGAACTTAAAATGGTGCAAACGATAGAAAGTTACCGACAAGATATAATGCGCCTATTAACACTGCCACGCGCCACTAGCGGTTTTAGGGCTTCACATGTAAATGCCAGCCGGCCTCGGTGGCGTAGTGGTTAATTTTCCATTTGGAAAATTACAAAGTTTAATCCCTTTTTTACTTAAAATGGCTTTCCACAAAGTAACGCCAAGTCATCTAGTTTTCACTTATTTCCTTTAATACTCGTATATATATATACTTATATTGTATACTCATCTCTATTTTCTCATTCTATGCTATTTTCATTTTATTTAAATAATAATTTTGCAATACAATGTTTTAATCATGTACTAAAATTCTCTATTGTAATTTTTATAAAATAAAAATATATTATTATAATTACTGTTGTTGTCGTTGTCGAACATTTTAATCGAAAATTCCAAAAAATCCTCCACAACCGCATTTCCTTAGGGATTTGGGTTATTGGGGAAAATGTTAAATGTATTTAATGCGCAAGATTCAACATCCATGATGTTGTTTATTTCGCAGTTACTTAAATGATCTTAAAAGAAAACCTGGTTTAGAAGGGCAAAATTTAAAAATTTTTAGGAAATTTATTTTGGATAAACGAAATAACATTCAATGATTACAATTACCGATATTAATTTAGGAATATCGGTAAAACACACAATTTTCAAAGTAGGTAAAAACCTAAATTACACTTAAAAGAGTAGAAAAAACATTCTTTCAGTGAAAATTTCCCGAATTTGTCGGTTATATCACAGGATCTTAATAGCCCGTTCACGCAGGAGTTGCCAATTGGAGCGATTTCTAGTCTTCAATATGCGTTCAAATTTTGAAAACAAGTTTTCCCATGGAATAAGGAATCATCTAAGCCAGGGTTTCCCAAAGTGTGTTCCGCGGAACACTAGTGTTCCACGAAGAGTTTTTAAGTGTTCCGCGGAAACTTTCGAAGAATGATAATTCTTGTATGAAATTCAGTTTTGAATTAAGAAAAAGTAACCTAGGTGTTCCGCTGATATCATAGAATTGATAAAGTGTTCCGCCGGAGGAAAAGTTTGGGAAACTCTGATCTAAGCAATAAAATTCTAAAAATGAACTATTTTAAGGAGTTATGAGAATGCCATGCTATTTATTGTGAAAATTTCGATTTCGATGGAAAAATTTCCTTTACTTTAACAATTCTTTTAATCAATATTTCAGTAAATGTCACAGTCGTACAGTAATTCGGGCAATATAGTCGTACTTTTCTATTAGCCATGGAAGTCTACAAACGCTTCAATATTGAAGTTCACTATCTTTATTTTGCGTCCGTGAATAATATCACGCAAAACAGTGCTTAAAGCAGTCTTCGGAATTATAAAAAATATATATGTCGTTTGTAAGAAAAGAACCTCCCTAATTTTATTAAATTTTACCGTGATATTTTTTATCTCTAAAACATGAACTCTTAGAGGGTGTTTTCATATCGTCAGTAATGCTTCGTAAGCTGTTTGTCTTAGGAGGGGTGATGAAGGATACCTTCTGCATAAATGAAAATAAGAATATAAAAGATGCATTTCTTATTATAGAAAAAGGGAACTTTTGATGAAATTTATTTTATTGTGCAGTAATAATCTTTGAAGCATTCGAGTAAATTCAAAGAATATTACAGTATAATTACATTTCATTTCATATTACATCTTTGGCTGAACACATAAACCTGTTTTACCTTTATATTGAGACGAAATTTATATTCCTTTTATGCATCAGAATTCATAAATATATCTCTTTCATAACCTAATACATCTCTTTTCTTTCGAGCGAGGTAACCGTCACTTCTTCTTAACAGGAAATCTGAGTGATGTGTTTGTATATAGATATGGACACTCACAGCTCATCTTCTTTAGTGCAAATGTCAATTAAATGCACAACATTAGGCTTCCGATGATCGGTGCTGTTCAAAAAAACAGTCCTTCCTCTTCGAAAAGATCGACCAGTTCTTTGAACCTCGCCTGGAAAAAGGAGAAATTATGTAAGTCGTAATCATTGCAAATTTTACTTGACCGACCATATTTGTGTAGTGGGGGAAACTTCTTTTAATGCTGTTCGAATGCTTTCTGAGATGGGCATCACCGCCCTTCAAAATGCCGCCCCAAGATGTCAAAGGATTACACAGATCCAGGGAGTTCAAAAGTCAGTCATGTCGGATCTTGGCTGAGCAAGTTTAATGTTCGTTCTCTATAAGTTTGACGGTGGTTTCATAGGGAATATTAGGATTCTGTTTCCCAGGCATTTTGTCCAAATACATCCATTGCCTACTTTAATCGAGTCCGTAAAAATTCGTACGTAAAACTCTTTTCTCAAGATTATATCTGTGGGAATTGGAACATAACTCTATTTGATATAAAATTATTTTTGCAAATATAATTTTTAACATTACCTTATTTACTTAGTTTATCAAGATTCTTTCCTGCTCATATTTAAGTATTAGATATTTCGTTATTACTTTATTCATTAACTTTTGTTATTAATTTCATCATTTTCAAGAAATATTTTCCAGCGTTGTTTGGTGGAGCTTCATTGTAAAAACTTTTAATCACAAAGTCAGAGAAAAAACTTGTTTCGGAGACCAAGCACCATCACTATACCCTTCTTTTGTGTTGTGGAATTGTACAAGTTTTTTCTCTGACTTTGTCATTAAAAGTTTTTATCTTTTTCTTTATGCTTTACTCATTTCATATTAAACCTATTTTATATATTTTTTATTATACTATTTGATTTTTGTTTCAGTTT
>KZ309301.1:124869-135098 GCA_000376725.2 Ladona fulva | reverse complement strand
TACGACAGGTTGAATGGGACATGGGTTCTTTACAACCTCAATATTATATAAAATATCTTTTACCTTTATTCTTGCAATTTTGAATCAATCAATATTCATAAACAAAAGAAATGTTTATTTGATGTCTCCTCTTTGCATCCTTGTCTTGATTTTGAACAACTATTCTTTCTAACTTAATTTTTCAAAAGATATAAAGCCTCCAATCAACAAAATTAACTTTACATACATTTCTTCAGGGAATAATTTGACTCATCTGGGGTTGACACAAAGTTCATTAGGTTCATAAGCAGTAATTTACTAACTATGCAGAGAAGACATTTAATAATATTCGAAGTTTGAAAACTTTACTACAAGAGTCATTCAGTAAGTCCTTAGAAAAAGATAGAAAAACAAATTATTTTGTAAAGATATTTTTTTTCTTTTTCAACATAATCTCCTTTTAACTCTATACACTTTTCCATGCATTTCTCCAACTTTTTTAAGCTGTCCAAAAAGCAATTCAGAAGATTTCAGAAGGTCCTCAAAACAGGCATCTGTTTGGGCGATGATCTCCTCGACTTGAACCGTTGTCTGCCATTTTTTTAAGTTTGGAAATAAAAGAAGTCGCTGAAATCCGGTAAATACAGTGAATGTTGAATAATTCGAACTTAAATTCCATAATGTTGGCCATCGAAACTGCACAGGTGTGCACCTGTATATTGTCATGATGGAAGAGATATTCTTCTTTTTCAAATGAGGACGTTTATTCTTGTTTTCTTAGCTCAACCAATGCAATAACAACCCATAATACTCTCTAGTTATCGTTTGATCCTTTTACAAATTATTGGTGTAGATGATTCCGCTTGCATCCCAAAAAACTGCAGCTATCACCTCACTAGCTGATTTCATTGTCTTTACCTTCTTCGGAGCCTGTTCACATTCAAAAACTCACTGTTTTGACCGTTCCTTTGTCTCTGGAGAGTAGTAGTGTATCCATGTATTGATGCAGACACTTGTCAGTATTGCAATGGAAAAATGCCAAAATAACCTCAGAGTTGACCACACGATTGCATTTATTCTCCTCTGAGAGAAAACGGTGCACCCATCTCGCTGAGATTTATTCACACTCAATTTTTCCTACAAAATTGAAAACACTGTACCTTGCGATACATCTGTGTCCTCCACAATTTTGTGCCCTTTGATTTGTGTGTGATCACTCAAAACCACATTGTTGGTTTTGTCAATCATTTCAGGGGTAGACACTTCCACTGGATGTCCAGAACGATGTTCATCTTTTGTGGATGTACGGCCATGTTTAAACATAAACAATTGTAATAGTTGCAAACAGGAGCAGATGTGCCATAAGCTTCATCCAACTCAGCTTCGATCTCTTTTAGTGTTAACCTTTTTAAATAAAGTCACTGCTCGAAACTCACTTTTTTTCATTTTTCTAAATAAACAAAAGTTTTTTTGCTTATATCAATATTAAAAAGGAAACCATGTGATATAACTGATACTTTAACAGCTATATAGCAAGTAATTATGCTTACTAAAACAAACCATTTATGATACTGTGAGTGCCATCTCTTGGATTTTCTGACTTATTGAACGACCCTCTTACTTCTCAAGTTTTAGGAAAATATACATACATAAATACAAACACACTATAAACCACAATACTGCTTAAGACCCTCTGCTAACCAGTAACAAGACAAATATTTTCTGTCCCCAAAAACAGTTGACATTATCTTTACCTTTATTACTTGTCCTCTTCTACCTCATTTTGTCTCTAAGGGGTTTCCTTTCCTACAGTCAGACCCAATACTAACTCTAAGATAAAGAGATATCTTCCCCATCAGTTTTTTTTTTCAGAGTAGAAAATTATATTTAATATTGGCTTTAGAGGGTTTCACTGCATTCTCATCAAATTAACCCGAGTGGCAGTGCAGTGTTTTCTAGGTTGTTGAGTGCAGTCTTCCAGATCATGTGACAGCCAATCACTGCTGTTAAATAATTTGTTTTTCATCCCTAATTGCCTATCTGGTAAAAATTGCTTTGTTGTAAAATAAAAATGAGCAAACTGAAGTAACAAAGAAGAAGGGGTAATTGCTCAAAATGCTGAAATTTTTCAAAAATGTCAGAAGGCAACCAGAATTGTACAAATATCAGACTCTCTAGATATCCAATCTTCAGCTGCGGCAAAAAAGCAAACTAAAGAAGATACCTTTTAGTTTTAACCCTTTCGCGCCGGCGGTATTCTCGTAGAATCCTATCCATGTTCCGAGGCTTGGGCAGAAAAAATATCTCTCAGACGCGAAGCACTCTTAAACCTCTGCCGATGCTAGTTACCCTTTTCGGCCCTTTACAGCGGGGCCCTAGGGAGGTTTATTGCTCCTAACGCAGCATGGGGCTTAGCAAAAGTAAACGTTGTTGCAGTTATTTTGCTAAAGAATCATCTGTTGCACACATGGCCAATATGTCATTCGTGATGAAAATCTCGTACTTCGCTGATGACGTACAACTTTTACTCGAAACTCTACTGTTGATATTAAAATATTTAGCAGTCTATCATAATGATACTGAAACGTCTAATATTTTCCCTAAAAACGGTAATATGAACGCTAAAATTTCGTTTAAAAGCTGTAAACTACTAGCGTAATATGAGATTCTCAACTCCAAGGGTATATTGACTGGAAGAGTAACAAATCATTCTTTAGCAAAACAACTGCAGTAACATTTATTTAACCGCGGCCCCATGCTGTGAAATGGGCCGTGCATTAGGCCTAAGACCAATGCGGTTGCCCGGAAAAGGGTAAGGAAAAACGCAATTACAGCCGAAAAGGGGCCAAAAATATACCTGGAAGCTATCCTTCTCCTTGAAGAATAAGCTTGTACCTGCGTCGTCTATACACGACAGTAGGTCGTTAGCGTAGGAAAACCTCCGTCGTGTATAGACGACAGTAGGTCTTTAGCGTAGGAAATCGTCTGTCGTGTATACACGACAACAGGAGCGAAAGGGTTAAGGTATAAAGCACTTATTTAAAAATTAAAGTCAATAAACTCTTCCATTTTGATTATCAATTTGCAAGAAATACAGAATTGTCATATTCCTGTCAATATGTTATAAGTTTATAATGCACTGAAAAGCATCTTCAGGTTTTACTGTAAAGATAATGTTGAGATAAATCTGATTGATGCTGAATCAATCAACCTGACAATCTTTGAAGTGTTTCTAAAGTGAAATTTACTACTTAAAAAAAATCCATCACCCCATGAGGTGACTAAAGTAGGGTACTAAAGAAGATGAATGAATATCCATTTGAAGATAGGGAATAAAAAACCAGATATTGGTCCATCTGCTCTTGTTATCATTTACTTTAGGTATTCCATCACATCATAGATTTTTAAGCAGTAAAATTTGACAAAAATATCCTTGACAGTATAAACCTTAAGTTTGAGGCATTAAAGAAGTACTCAACTAATGTAGCAAAAACAACATTAATGGACAGCCACAGGACTAATATATTTTTTCCTGTGACAGTAAACCATTCATATGTTCCTCCATCAAAAATGAGCCAAGAAATGGCTACGACCATTCTCCATACTGGGTATAGACAATAACATGTTAATGTCTGTACACAAAATGGGCTGAGTTGATTATTGTGCTAGTAGGATAGTTAAGTAAAACATTGAGCATTCTTCCCTTGATTTCTAAGAAATGTATTTACTATAAGAGGAAAATAATTTATATTATACTAGTCACTGAAACTTAAATAGAGTCAATAGTTTACAAGGAGTATAATGAAACTTATTGCACTACAATGCCTTACTATATTATTATTACACGTAACTGTATTGACGACAAGGTTGAATCGAATCCTTCTGATAAATTACGCAATTTGGTGATTAACATAATAACATAAATGTGCGTAAAACTTAACAGCAATAAGGTAAGGAGTTGTGGAATTCCATAAAGACTGAAAAATTTACATTGTTGTAATACAAAATATTTTGTTTGGAAAAAGTACAATTAGAAGTTTCCATATCAACTTATAAAACTTTTAAGGTTGGAATTATCATTCCCATTCACATCACAGTATCCATCAGTATACTGACTCACTTAACTCAATAGAACTTAAGGTAAAAATCCAGAAACTGCTTTTAGGTATGCAAAAATATCACTTCAAAATTATTGATAAATAGACACAAGATTTTCAATCATGTAATCTTCAGAATGAATTCCTTCCTTTAAAAATTTTAGATACATAGGCTTTTGCCATACACTGGTTCCATAAGTAATAAATTCCTGGATTCACAGCATTGTGCAAAAAAGATACTGTTTTGCCAAATCTGTCATTAGCTTCTTCAGACAGAAAAGAAGCCGTTTTCTAAGATCAGCATCAAACAATCAACCTAAGGTAGAAAGAGCCCAAGTGAGGGAAGACATTATCACTTTTACCTGAAGAAGCTGACTGTAGTTTCAGAAGAACGATGTCATTTTTCTACACAATGCAGTAAATCCTGAATAACATAGCCAGAAAATTTAGGGTTTTATGGAATTCACAACCATTCTGAAGGATTCAGCTCTCATTCATTAACTCAGAGCAAAGACAAAAAAAAACATTTTCAAAGTTTACCACTAGCAGTATGCATCACAAATTTTGATTTTTTAATGGAACACCTACGTTTTAGCAGGATAATTAGATATTAATAATTAATAAGATAAGAGAGCAAATATAAGAGCTCGGTGATTACCAAATCATTATGCAGATTGAGGAATTTCAAATAAATCTCATCTCAGCTAGGTTTAAAAACAGAAAGGAGAGAAACGTAGGTACAACAAAGGCTAACCAAGTTAACTATGATCAAAGGAAAATGTCTACAACAAACAAAAATTGAACTCACTTCCTTGCTTTGTGGGGTAGATGAAGCATCTCCAGCAGGTGGAGACAAGCTTGGTGGACTGTCTTCACGATGAGACACCTGAGGCACTGGTTTAGAATGAGCTGGCTGCAGAGGAGCAGAGGTGGATGCAGGAGCAGCAGCAGGGACTGTTGAGACTAAAGCGAGACTTGGTAGAGGTACAAGAGATGGCGGCAGGGTGTCAGGCAGGTCTATCTTATTCCTCCTCAATACAACCAGATGCATTGCAGTATGGAACTCTCCAAGTGATAGAGCTCCATCTTTGCTAACATCAGCAAGCATCCTGTAAAAGAGATAGTTTTCCCACATAAAGAGTAATACATGCACACAAAAATTCTAAGGTTAAATCTCAAACTTTACATCTTCTCCTGATATATTGGGGTTCAACCATTTTATTGTTCTAAGTAGTATGAACAGATATAATTAATTAAAATTCTAGAAATAGGGCCACAGGTTCTATGAGGAATTTATACAGTAATAAATACAACAAATTCTACCTTATGTGCATTTTTAATGCAGTCCTTAAATACTCCACAGGGAGCTTAAAAAGCTATGAATAAATGTTTATATTCAGCAAATACAGAGTTTTTTAAACATTAAAATGAAATAATTATATCTCAAAATTATAAAAACTATCACAAATATTTTAAAATTGTGAATGGCTACAAATTACCAAAGTTATACATCACATAATGGTAATCTGCATGGTCTTTCCTATCATATCTTAAAGAATGTGGATAAAAACTTGTAGCAGAAGTAACACAAATGAGGCAGTATAATATTAAAATACATTTCTCACATTCACAAGCAATTAAACACCGGCTATTACATAAAAAGGATATTATTCACAGTAAAATTTTTATATTGCGATTTACCACAATCTCAACAATCAATAGATAATTTTCTTTTGATTTATAATGAAGTGCTATCTTTTATACATGTAACTTCACACCCTGTTAAAATATTTGAATAATAAAAGAGGAAAATTTCCCTTGAAAACTCCATTTGCACTCTTAAATGAAAACAAATCTTAGAATTTCTTACCATATTTTCCTCAACTCCAAGACAGGAAGGCGGGACTTCTCAAAAAATAGCCGGGCAACAGGTCCTGCTACTAGACCCAAAGGGTCAGGCTGCAATGAATGAAACTGAGCAGAATAGTATTCTCTCTGCTCATGAGTGATTTTCCACACATCTCCACCTTCTACATCATCATCATTTTCACCACCATCTTCATCACTGCTATGTCGATCAGATGATTCCTCCTCTGTCCCTAAAAGTTGGCGCTGCTCTTCACAAACTATGAAAATGAAAACATATAAAGATTGTCTACATATGACCTATTAAAATTTACTAACAAAACTGGCAGATCTGACAAACTTTTATTGTGATGCTCTCCTCAGAAAACTGGCATATAGCAGTTGAAAAGTCAAAGATGAAAGATAATTTACTTATTTTTCCAGATTCAAAAAGTCAGAAATGGCCAATTACATCAAATCATGAAATAAATTAACAAAGAAAACAGTGAATAAACAACAGAAACAAAGTAAAAAATAATTTGAAAAAATAAATAATAATAATAAGCAACAAAGTAACAATTATATAAATGAATAAATACACGAAGGTTTAAACAATAATAATAATAATAACCCTTTAAGTGCGTCAAGGAATAAAAGACCTATGCCACTTGAGCCCTTCTCTGGACTACAACCTTGTCGTGGTGCTTGCGTGTTTCTATNAAATATGCAATATTTCATTATATTCTTAACAAATCACTAAAAACTTATTTATTATCTGTTAAAACTTATGTTTAGAATCTCTAGAACCTCCTTTCTCCCAACTATCCTGGACTGGTACTGTATAATTCAATTTTTATATTGGTTTTTGCTGCACCCCTGTTGTTTATGCATCCCTCTCCTCAATTTGTACTGCAAAAAGTTTAGCAGAGTGGTGAAAAGTACAGATTGAAGTGGTGAAAAGACTTCTCAAGCTTTGAATTGAAATTATACCTGACAAAAACCTGTCTGAGCAACTCCATTCCATTCCTAATTCCAATTTAGCTGCGATTCTAAGAAACTAATGTCTTTATTACGCTTCTTTTGCCTCTGATAAAAATCTACATTTGTTTAAAATGCCTAAAGTAACTAATTCATTAAATCCTGGTGTCTGGAAGAGCCAAAACGATTCTTGAAAGTAGAATGCAAGTAACAGTTTATGCTTTACCACATATCAATTTCAACAGCTACGACAGGTTGAATCTCTTCTCCAGAAACATCTTTCCATTGCAAAAACCTCGGTCTTGGAAAAGGGATCCCATCTCAGCAATCCTATCTTTCACATATCTATTTGTTTCTTTGGCAGTAATTTCAGAAGTTTTCTTGGGAAAAAATTTTAAAACATTCAACTGGGGCTAAATTTTCTAAGCCAATGGCATTGTGTATTCCCTCGAAGTCAGGAATGGAAATCTATTCTAGACGTATGTCCCTGATGCTGGACTCGCCGCAGGATGAAATATCCTCGCTATTTTCTTCATAGTCTTCAGACGATCCCGCTGGTTCATCATCGTCGAAGTCGGATCCATATTCAGAATCAGATTCTGGGAAAATTATGTTTGTTTCTGCTTCCTCTATCTTCTTTTTCTTGCTTATTTCTGGGTGATAATAATAATTCATAATAATAAACGAATATTCTACAGTATTCAGTACCATTCGATTATATGCTGTTTTATTATATTATCTACCTACCGAATTTGTATGTTTTCCTAGGTTTATACTGGAATAACGGTGTATATTCGATAATATTTTGTCGAAATATTTGGGAGTTTACCAACAAACNTATTTTTGCCCTTCGGCCCTCTTTTCCCTCTTCCTCACATTGCCTTCATAAACATATTTTCAGTATTTGTGATGCTTCTTTATCACAGTTGAAAATTCTCAATGACAATGCACACAGAAATCGGTAATCCGGCGCTCCCCGTTTGTCTTGTAGTGCAATGCTATATGTGTGAGGAGTTTTGACTGGAAAAACACTGGATGTTTGTTTTTTTGGTCATAGAGTATATGGTGTTGATGTGTTTCTGAGTGCTTAGTTGCAATGTAAGCTGCCGGACTGTCATTCCACTTTGTATCACAATTAATTTCTGAACCTGACTGAGTTCTGACCTTCTCGTGGCTATTCTAAACACTTCTTCAATATCTCTCATGCTTATCCATCTCATGGGATATGAAGCATTTTGTCCATGCAGCATCATCGGCTTTCTTCTCCACTGTAACTCTTTTGCTATTGCTTACAACATACTTAGGTGAACGTAATACTTTGGTGGGATCCATTGAGTGTGCAACAGTAAAATAAAAGGGAACATGAAGGGAAAATGAAGATAGCGAGGAGTATGGTCACAAGAATTATTTTATTGCATCACTTTTGCTGGCTCGAGAGGACCTCATCTCGGCTTAGGCGCACTCTTAGAAATTTCTCTCTGATGATTATTTTCCTTCCTAACTTTTAGTTAAGTGCGCTGGACTAGAGAACAGATGTTCTCTCTTTCTTTTTGCGTAATTCTTTAGCAAAAAGGGTAAAAAAATTCATTTTTGAGCAGAATTCGTTCAAAAATCTGAGAGAAATTAGTGCTACTGCATTTAAACTCAGAATATTGTTGTTGGACTAGATTTTGAAACAAATTCTCTTTACACTAATAAAGAAGGTTTCCTTAAAGCGGTGCATGCGTTTTAAGCATGATTCAAGTTGTCATATGTTTTTTACTGGCCGTGGACTATAGTCGAAAAATGCACTTAAGAGGGGAAAAAAATTGTCGACTATAGTCGAAAAATTCACTTAAGAGGGAAAAATAATTGTCGACTATAGTCGACAAATGCACTCAAAATGGTTAATCATCTTCCAATGGTTCTCATCCTATGTCCTGAATTAACTGGCTGATGCTTGCTGATTTGTTGCAACAGTTCTTTACAAAATATTGACTTGCTTTAATTATTTGTTCATTTGCTAATTATATAATTTAATCCTAGATTCTATTTGATTTATCTTCCTGGCTTAGGAGGCAAAGCAAAAAAAATAACATCTTTTAGTGTGTGGAGAGGGAGACACTGTTCTTTAATCTATTCTAACATTATTCTATCCTCCCTACTTTGTTTTAAACATCGATTACCTTTATCAATATAATATTTTAATGCAAATTAATGTAAAATGGTTTATATTTGGCTTTTTATCTTTGTAATTAGTTTGAACTGAAAAACTCTTTCACGACTAATGATATCAACATGCAATGAGGAATTAGAGGTTTTAAACAACTTGAAACAATCTACAATGAATCTATTTCTTTTACAAATTTTCTGAGTAATGAAGCACATTCAGTGTTTTTGGCAGAATGTTGACTGGCTGAACCAGAAATGTTCAGAAGGGGTTGATTCATGTCTTAGGTGTGGTGTTTCAACATTCCATCAAGAGTTTTAAATGCACTTCTTCAACTTGATTTAATGTTATTCAACTTGTTTTGATGTATCGCATCTTGGCTTTAAATGTTATATTAAACATGTTAAGTAATGTATATTTTGTAATGTTTTAAGATCACCTTTACCTAAATCAAACTTACATTATATCTGATTTTATTATTTAATTTCTATTTGTGTTTTTGTGGTTTCTTTTCACTTCACTTCTTATGTGAGTATTTTCCTGCTCTGTTGGATTTTCTCTAAAAGCCTTCAGCCGAGGAGTTTTTCCCTGCACCCCCATCCTTACCTTACCTTTTGCTGTGTTTTTTAAATAATTTTTAATTGCTGTAATTTTATATACCATGTATGAGTTAAGAGGTTAGGTGTAAGAGAGGTTCACCTGGACCTTGATGAAGTTTTGTAATAATATATAATATGATACCTAAAAGAGGAAGCTTTTTGTTGTCAGTCATATTTAGCTTACTGTGCTCTGGTTTTTTCATCCTACAGATGAAATAAGCCTTGGACTGCATGCATTTTGGCATAGATGATATATCTTGATTATGACAATATTAATGTTATTCTTTTTCTACTGTGTATTGTTTGTGATTGATCTCTGCTACTTCATAATCAGTAAACTTCATAATCTGTGATTATATCATTTTATGCATTTTTCCTTGAAGCTTTATTTATTTTTGCTAAAAAATTACAGAGGATGACTTTGTGGAGAACTGGACAGTTGCTGGGCAGCTTTTATACCTGATAACAGTGACTACAATATGTCGTTTGAAGTATTATCACGCATGGTTGTTAGCGGATGCCATCTGCAATGCCTCTGGGTTAGGATTCAATGGATATGACCCTAAAACAGGAAAAGCTCAA
>KZ309301.1:102944-120551 GCA_000376725.2 Ladona fulva | reverse complement strand
TAGCTCTTTTGCTATTGCCTACGTAGTATATCGGAGAAAATAGTACTTTGGTGGGTTCCACTGAGTGTGTAACTGTAAAATATGTAAGGAACACATGCAAAAGGAAAAAGAAGCTAGCAAGGGGAACAAGGATTTTTATTGCATCACTTTTGCTGGCTCAAGAGGATCTCATCTCAGCTTAGGCGCACTCTTACAAGTTTCTCTCCGGTGTTTATTTTCCTTTCAAACTTTTAGTAAAGTGTGCTGAGCTAGAGAACAGATGTTTTATCTTTCTTTTTGCGTGATTCTGTGGCAAAAAAATGTTAAAAATTCATCTTTTGTGAGGAATTTGTTGAAAAATTGGAGAGAAATTAGTGCTATTGCATTTAGACTCAGAATATTGTTGTTGGACAAAATGTTTAGACAAATTCTCTTTAAACTAATAAAGGAAGGTTGCATTAAAGTGGTATATGCATTTTTAGCATGATTTGAATTGAAAGTTTTTTACAGGCCATGGACTATAGTCAACAAATGCACTCCAAGGGTTAAAAGAAGAAATTAATGAATTGACTGAGGAAATAAGTTATTAGGATTGAAGGATTGAAAGACAAAAGAGAATTAACAAGCTTTTGGATACGGTAGAACATGGATCTTTGAGAGATGGAAATTCGGAAATGGGGTATGTAAAGTGGTTCGAATAACGGGTAGGACAGGGGGGACTCAAGAAAAGTAAGAGAGGACATCATTGGATCTGCATCTGCTGTTGAAAATTGCATGTAGATATTTTAAATTGAAGGATTTGGAACAATGTGGAAGGGAAGAAATACAGAGAGCGGAGAGGATGTGCTCAAGAGAGCAGTTGTGAAAGTACACAGAGACAAACAACTGAGGTGAAGAAGTTCAAAAGACTGTTTCAGCTTTTCATGTTTGAAGGTGCTGCAGATTGCCATATCGAGATACAATATTCCATTATGGGGAGAACACAGCCGGTGAAGAAAGATTTAAGGGCTAAAGGGTCAGCAATCTCCATGCACCTGTAGAGCATCCCAGATAATGCCATGCACCTGGAAGTGATCCATTTTATGTGATCGTGGAATGATATTTTTGAGTCAAATATCACCCCAAGATCTTTATGTGAAGCGACTTGTGCGATTGCAGTATTAATAAGGTGGTAGGCTGAAGGTAATGGTGGTATCATTATGCTCAATGATACAAAAGAGAGTACTATAATGCATCTTAAAACAAATTATTTCCATTACATTACACCACTAGGATTAGGGAAATGTAAATTACTAAGCATGGAAGAGCTGTGTGGCTGAAACCCAAGGATTACGCCACTAATTGCACAAAGAGGCAATTAGATAATGATTAAAGCTATTTTATTATAATAACATTACTAGTAACCCTCAGAACAGAATGGAATGTAAGGAAAGAGAGAAAAACGAAGCAGAAAATAAATAGAATAATACAGTACTACTTAAATGTAAAAGCTTCATAAAGTTTATCTACCACTTATCTACTCCGCAAAATAGTACTTCATGAGTAGATAGGCTTTCAGAATTTCTTTTCCAGAAAAAACATGAACCCTACATGCATATACTAAATGCCATATTAGTAAATATAATAATACTAATAATATTGTTTATTGCTTTCAACAAGAAATATATATATAAATCCCAAGGAAGAATGGACTTGAAAAAAGTCTGACGGGACCGGGAATCGAACCCGGGTCTCCCAATTGCCGGTCGGGTGCTCTGTCCGTTGAGCTATCCCGGCAGAACATTTCTCCAAGCCATTCGGGAGACTTTGTGGGCAAGGACTTTGCGAGTTCGTCCGCATGGCGGCATCGTTCGCAGTCACGGCTCCATTGAAGCACCGGCCACACAAAGTGATGGAAAGGAAAACCCCCTTCATGTTGGAAACAAAGGAAAACGGGTAAGGGTGACTTTGTGCAAGATGGTGCGCACCCAGGAAAAATCCCAAGGAAGAATGGACTTTTCTTCCTTGTGAAGTGCACTTAATAGGAAGATGATTAGATATAAAATGTATATTTACTCTAGAATAAGCATGAGAATCAAAAGAGGTGAGAGAAAATTAAAGGTGTAACTGCTGAAATGTCTAATTTTCCATCTAGCTTAAACATCTGGAAGTATAATGTTCATCATTTACTACAATAATATTTGAAAGAACTACACAACTCTAATGGGAAGGAAAAGGTGTTGACAGAGTGTTGGTAGAGACATAGACATTGCACATAGAGTTGTACTTCTCAAAACCATGAACAGACGTGAATGCTTCCTCACAAAAGCATTCCTTTAGCAGCATGAAAAGAATGCAACATGGCAGGTGGTTAGAATATCCACCAATAAAATGGGAGACCTGAGTTTGAGTTCCAGTCATGTCGCCATTTTCCACATCTGTTATTCCTTGGGTTCGCAATTCTATATTAAATCACAAACACACACACTCTCTGCTAATTATGCTCAACATGCAACCCCAATCTGCAGCATCATCTCTACAATGAAAATAAGCAGTTGATGACATTCAATATGATGCCCTGAATTGTTTTCATATAGAGCCACCAGAAAACATTAAAAACTATCTTGAAATGTATGTTTAAAATAATGTAACCACCCTAAAAACTGTTTTTCCATGCCATACTGTTTCATTTATGCACTGCAGTTCTGGATATCTAAATATAAAATAGCTCAACATGGATGTACGATACGAACAGCTACTGAATAACAGTCTTCTGAGCGAGTATAGTAAATAAAAAATATGACTAACCTAGGCCATGCCAGTGGGTTGCAGCACTGTTAGTGGGAGTAGGAGAATCACTTGCTGTACTTGAAGCCTCTGGTGACACACCCCCTTTTGGAGAGGTAGAGTAACAGTGTCTTTCGTTTGGAGTTGCATCTATTGCATGCACCGCCGGCAAACCCATCTGACAAGATGAAAGGTCAATACTCTTCCTCACAGATTCATGTAACTGTGACCCTTCCTCCATTTGAAATTTTGGTTCTCACTGTCAATAAGATTTCTAATTAAATAAATATCTTTAGGTTTACCATATAATATTAAAAGTAGAACATTTACATTTTGTTACAAGGGCCGACGAAGGGATTTGTGGATTCAAAACTGCCTTAATTCAGATACAATAAAAATGCGTGTACGATAGTACTAGTGAATGAAATTATTGAGAGCATCCACAAAAAGGTATAGTTGAAAATATTTAACCAGAGGATAACAGACAACAAACGCAGTTTGAGGATTAATTTTAAAGGAAAATCTGAAGGAATCACGGAGTTAACCAACTTATTTTGTGCATATTCAAAATAGGAAGCGATAGATAAATGACAATTTAACGGATGAGCTTGCGTTTTTCGTAGACAGAGACTTCAATTTCCCACCGAAAAACACCAACCTTTTCGTTTGATAAACATTTCTTAAGATCAACTTGTGTTACTACGATATACTCATACTTTGAACAACACATCACAATTCACGTAACACATATGAGGTAAATCTAGAGCACAATCTTCTATCGCAACCGGTGTGTGATCCTGCGACGATACATCATCCAATATATCGTTTGCACTCGATATTTGCGATTGTATCTTCCGAATCTTCTGACGTACGAATGTCACCGATTTCATGAGTATGGATTACAATAATGTAATACCAAAACAGGATATCCTTTCTTAGTACTCGCACGAGCGAAAATTTTAAATAATTTCAAAACCCCTTCAACTTATCGGATGAGCTTGTTGCGCGAACCTCAAGTTTGGCAACGATGTTTACCAGAGGAATTATTTTAAAACTTCAATTTTCAAAGTTGCATAAAAGTATTCATAATTTATTCTTTCTTTGAATTCCAACTCAAATTATGGCATAGTTTCTTCATTTCATCAATCTTAGGCATCCTTTTCTCGTATCAATGCTAGACTCATATTACCTATAGCTTTTAGATAGGTTTCAACGGTTTCAATCTATCGAATTTTCATTTTTCGTTATTATTGTTAAGCGCTGCACCATCTACTAGCAAGTCGCTCGTGTAAAATTGTGCTACTCTACCCTAAACAACTTAAATGTATTATGGATGAGTAAATATTAGTTCGAGTTTTCTACCTACCCTAGTAGCACAGGTTGTTGGGTCAATGTTGGCATAATGTAGGCACCGTTGGGAAACGGTTAGTTTGAAGACTAACCAAATGCCTACGTTGGGCCAACAGATAATTTACGACCAAGTTACAGAAGAAATAGGAGATTTTGCCGGCATTGGGCTATATTTTGGCCTAGAATCCTGAATTTCCCAGGAGTTATATTGTGCTCGTCTATTTGAATAGACAACATTCGTCTGAGTTGGAGTATACGATGTTCCATTTTCCCGCGACAACGCACAGGAAAGACGCATATGATATAATTTCTTACATACGCGTCCACCATTATTTTCTAGTAGCACCCCAGCTAGCACAGACCTCTTGTTGACCCAAAATGTATGTAAGCATTTCGTAAAATACAAGGAAACCACTGTTTTTTCCCTGTATTTTACGTAATGCTTACATAAATGTTGGGTCAACAAGCAAGTCTGTGCTAGCTGGGACGCGACTGAGTCCTTTACCACCAATTCCACTCCGAAAATGTCTTAAGTCTTAAATCCTCATTTAATTTCGCGCGGTGGTTGCTGTGGAACCTGCTTCGTGGTACTGCGCACGCGCCGAGCTGAGATGGCGTGCTCAATGAGTCCCGAAAATTCAACAAAAAACGGTGAACATCTGTCAAACTATTTTAAAACACTGTTACGTTTATAGGGTTTAATTATTAAAATATGTAAGCGAAGTGGATTAGCTTAGAATAATATTCGGGAAATTCTGGGAGCTCAACCAAACTCTACCGCTATTCTTTCTTTTAACTTACTAACACTGCCGCCACGTGGAGCTAGTGAGGTATTTTGACAGTGTTTTGAAAACGGACGAAACGATTGCTGTGGTTTCAGCGTCTGGCGATAATACCTGGTTTATATAGTTGGATTACTTCACTAGTCAAGGTAAGTTAAATTAACATTTATATAATTAAGATACTTATTGTAGTAAGTTGCAATTCAAAGAAAAAATGGATTAGCCTGTTTCGTAGGCCGTTAACGTCTTAGCTGTTTATATAATGTATTTCATCTGAAATTTTAATTCGAATTTCATGTGAATTGTGAATATCTAGTTACGTAATAATGCTAATAACTAATCGTAAATGGATTGCCTATTCAGCATTAAGACTAAATATTCAAGTGCTCTATATCGACCAGCCTACTCTCTTTTTCTCATTTTTCAGACGGACTTATTGAGATCCAATGGCAGACGTTTGTGCCGATTGATTATCACACCGGACGATGTGTTGATAATTCATTTTTCTGATTAAAGTCAACTGTTGTCAATTGTTATTATGTGATGTAGTAGATAAAGAAAATAAACTATTTTTGTTATACATATCTTTTGATGAGCATCATTTCATCCCTAGCAACGTTATTCCACATTTGATCAGAAAGGTGCATATTGCTGCTGACAAAGAGTTATTTTAATGTTGGCAAAGAGTAACTTCTTTATTGGGCCGATTTAATTACCGTGATTCCTGTGTTGTAGTTATTCGTTTGGCAACAACGGTTTGCCAACGTTGGGCAAACCAATATGTGCTACTAGGGTAGGCATGGGTCGACAACCGTTTAAGGTGTAAAGTACTTATTGAAAAATTAAAGTCAATAAACTCTTCCTTTTTGATTATCAATTTGCAATAAATACAGAATAGTCATATTCCTGTTAATATGTTATAAGTTAACAATGCACTGTAAAGCGTCTTCAGGTTTTACTGTAAAGATTAAAAGAGGTATTGGACCAGAGTGCAGCCAAGGATAAGCCGTTGAATATTTTATTCACGGATACAGCACTAGTGGTATTAGTCATTTATGCACCGTGTGGGTACTTCACGCTCTGATAGCCGCCACTGTTGTTATGCGTTATCTGTTATACGAGTAAAAGTTACTTGCATCCTGCAAGCTAAGGAGTGATTATTTACTACTAATACCCGAAACAGTTTCCCAATCAGTAATTGCAAAGCTCCATATTGTGAGCAATAAATGAAATAAGAATAGGCTTATAACCTTATCACAGATATACGGTGATACTTTGGGGCCCCAAATTCTGGACTTTGGTAATAAAACCTGGATAAATCGTGAGAGAGCTATTAGGGGACCTAAGTAAGCATCCATGTTATTTCAGAAGTCTTTCTACCAACCTTGTGCTATTTTCCTTGATAGATTTACCAAAAATGGAATTTAAATATTCCCCTAAAACATATATAAATAGCTAAGAAGCTATCGAAATCCCCATGGACTCCAAGTAAATATCTCGGTTGCCAGCAAAAGATTAAGCATCTTGGTTCGTTTATTCCAAATTTCCACATGATTAATAATTGTAGAGCATTTTGTGCGATCTAGAGTCAAAAGAAAGATTTCTTTTGATTTTTTGCAATGTCTATAAATAAATTAAAGATTTCTTATCATACCATGTAGCAGTCACCTATGTCTAAGTGGACTGTTTAAATAAGTTCACTAGTTCACCTTAAAGGGATTCCTACTGAGAAAAGGAAGCAGCCTGGCTTAGAACCAATGGCCATATTACTTGATATTGTTGTATATGTAAATTATGAACAGGTATCCAGAGGGATATTGTAAAGTCTTGATTCTCTTCCTAGTATTGCAGAAGTTTTACCTTTGTATTTTTGAGTTTATGCTAATCCCTCTATTTTGTGTAGTTGCCTTTAAATTCTTGAAAGTACCTCTTCTACAATGGTTACAAAGAGAATTATATAACTTAAATGCAGGTGATTAATGTACTCCTCAGTCAAGTAGACTCTTCTCCTCCAAGTCTAAGGTTTTAGAAACTTCTTTCAAAGCTGCTATAAATAAGATTGGTTAAGTTGGTTGCATTGCTGTAAGCTTCCCTTTCTCAGTCTCGAATTTAGATTCAGACTTGAATTTAGTTTTGAAAACTAAATTCAGACTTGAATTTAGTTTTGAATTATCAGTTTATTATCAATTAGTCTTGAATTTATCAGTTTTTTCATGCAGCATTACAGTTGTGGAGGCATTTTTGTAAATGCTGCATAAGAGATGAATGTGCCCCTGCATCTATATATGCCTTGATTCTCTAGAGCTTCTTGTGTAGAAGATGTACTCACTGAGATGAAGGCTTTTACATTTTTCACAAAGCAGACTGCAAATAGTATGTCATGTTTCTTTTTTCTTATGATGATTTCTTGCAGTCTGGGGTTGTGATTCATAGTGCTGTATCCCTTGTGGACTCTGGCTTGCTCTCTAGACTGGCTTAATGCCTGGGTCATACTCAGGCATTCAGCTGCTATCCTCAGGAATGCCTTGTAGACAATAGCCAGGATGATAGGACAGCAATTCCTCAAATCCTCCTTCCTTCCATTATTGTATATAATGGTAATTCTTGCATGATTCCAGTCTTTTGGGATTCTTCCTTGTCTCAGGCAATTAATGAATAAATGAGCTAAAATGGGAGCAATCCCTATTTCTCCAAGTTTATGATATTCCACCAATACTCCATCTGCTCCTGCTTTCCCTTTCTTCATTTGTTCCTGGGAGAGAGGAAGGGTGATCTCATACATTTCGGCTTACAACTTGATTCTACTCTTCAAAATTTGGTCTTCTTCTTAAGGTTGCTAAAGTATTTGTTTCTGTCCTTAGTATTGCTTATCTGAATAAATGGAGTGCCGCTGGTGGCAAAGTGTAACAGAAGTCACAAAAGTTGTTTTTTTTGGATTTTGTGACTTCTGTTATTGCTTATCTGTTGCAAATTTTTGTGCCATATTCTTTCTATAAGGTTAAGATCTTTTTCTTCCCAATTGCAAGTTGTCTGGCCTTCATCATGTTCTTGTTGTTCCTTATAGCTTCTTACACAACTCTTTCATTGAAATTCCTCACACCTTCCTTAGCTGTCCTTCTGGTAGACTTCCAAAGCTCAGTATACTTATTGTCATCTCTTGGGATGTCTGAATTTTTAAATTTCTTTTCAGCATTTCATCATTTGCCAAGTTTTCTCACTGAACTTCATGTCCATCGTACATCTTTGTGTGCTTGCCACTTTTTCAGCTAGTCTTTCCACAACTTTCATAACTTTGGTTTCTAGTTCTTCTTCTTGTAGTGTTGAACAATTTAATTAGTTCTAGCAAAAAATCTTTCAGATTACCTTTTAGTTTCCTAATATTTTAAAATGCCTTATGCTTCTTATATGATACCAATTTCTCACATCCTATGTGAAAGATAACCTTCATTTTACGTCTTATAATTCTGTGGTCATTTCCACTGCTTAAGTTTTTCAAAAATACCCTTTGACTGCCAAGTGGGTAAGGCTTTGGTGAAAGAAGATCCAGGTTCATTTCCTGGCAGGTACTTATTTATTTATTTACGGGATAAACCCAATTTAGTACAATAGAATATCACATTATAAGATATCAAAATTTCACATTGTAATACAAAAGATATTGCAATACTTCATATGGTAATCACAATCTCATTGATAAATAAATCACAAGTATAAAATAAAAGAGGTAAACATATAAATTGTCATAAACTTAATAATTATGTCATATGTACAATTAAATAAACAGAATAAGTCATAAATTTTTAACAAATCAAGAAATAAATTCAGTTCATAATATTGTTGTTTGAAATGAGTCCTATACTTTTCATTACATTTATTGTACAATGGAATAAGCCAATATCATTGAGGTAGGTATTTCCCGATCGGTGAATCTGATTGATAGGAGAATTGTGCATGTAATTACTACTGGAGGAGGGCAGTACAAAGACATTTTGTGCTCTGGTGTTTTGAGATTGTACATGAAAATTAATATTTTCTAAAATTAACAGACAGTCAATTTTATGATTAATTAATTTGTACAAAAATATAAGATTGGATAAAACACAACCGTGTTGAAGGGAGGACAGCTTAAACTGCTGTTGGAGCTTATTGTAAGAAATATTATTCATATCATACCCCATCTTATAGTTTAAAATGCGAAAAAATTTATTTTGTACTCACTGAATTAACTTGACTTGTGAAGTATAATAAGGAGACCAAATTAGTGATGCATATTCAAGAATAGATCTAACCATGGTACAGTAAAGTACATTAATAGCTGTTAAATTGTTGAAATGTCTAGTATTCCTAGTGATAAATCCCAGTAGTTCCAGTGATTTATTGGTACCCAAATTATCCTCATTAACATCACCACCAAATATTTTGGTTTGCCTTGTAATGGTGCTTGAGATGATTAGTCGAGGTGGTTTCCCCTTAGCTTCATCAAGAGTCATTTCAACACCACAACACCATTACTTTGAAAAATAGGTGAAGTACAGACAAAGCAATGTATATCAGCAACACAGACAAGATCTTATCCAGGTACTCTTAATAGATAAGACCCCAAATAGTGATAGATACATTTTTTAAATCAATCTCTGTGATATCTTAATCTTTTTTTACAAAGTTCTTTTATTCATCTGGAATGATCTACAATTGCAGTTCCAATTTTAATTGAAAGCACATTTGCCTTCACTGGAAGAGGTCCCAAGTTTAACCCCAGTCATCACATAATTTTTCCGATAAGAGTGGTAGGCAAAAAGAACATCCAGGTGTTAAATTACAGCCAAAGTTAAAATTGATAATATTGTTAGCTGACCCAAGGGGATTGAACCGGAACCAAACCCTTACACTAAAAACCATCATCTATTCTGCTCCGATTTATGGATACTGATAACACAATTTTACTTAAATTTAGTTTGGAGGAAGGTTTACTAAATATGTGCAACTACGACTTGCAACTGTTGGGTCACCAGTGGTTTGTTACATTATGTTTTCCATTGCGTATCTCAGGCCTCTCCCTCCCCTCCTACCACTACCGCTTCCTTGCCATGCTATGTCAGGCACAACGTACCATACTACATTATACCCATCTGTATATTCTGTCCCCATCATCCCCTCCCTAATATAAGTGAATGTGCTGCAGGGAGTCAACGTGGCCTTTCTCTTCACCCCACATGCATGTACACGTTGAATGGTTTAATATACGCGACAGTAACTAGCTACTGCTGACAAGGGACACACCACCTTCATGCATTGCATTTGGAAACAGAGTTAGGCAATCAAGCCATACACATCCATTGCCATACTGTTGATGGCAGTGCATGACGTGGTTGCATAACGTGAATATTAAAATATTTATTTTACATGAACAAAAGGCAATTGAGTTGAACAGTCGAATACATGTCTGTTATTTTAGACCGAGGAACATACCCGGGCAGGGGTGCTATGCCCTGTCTTTCCGATACACACGGAATTGGGTTTTGATCGGAATTTTCGGCCATCTTGGCAGATTTTAAGACTGGAATCTCATTTGGTATGCTCTAACTTAGAATTCCGATTATGGAACGGAATTAAATTCCGTTTGTACCGGAATTGTTCTCACCTACAAAAAGTATGTGGAATCTAGCATGTAAACAACAAACATGGCGGACCGACTGTCTGCTACGATAAAGATTTGGAAGAGGAGAACAAAATGATAAGCCGTAGCACCCTTAGGGATTCTACAAATCCATTTGCTATGACAGCAGAGTACATTCGCGAGTAATTTAGGTTACCCCAGGAAAGAGTAGCGTATTTAACGTAAGCCTTAACACCCCAGCTGGGGCAGCTGGCAAGAAGAACTGGAATTCCAGTTCATTTACTGGTATTATACATTAAATATTGATTTTATTGGGACGTAAGCAAACGGGATATGCAATGCATGTAGACAATAATATATTTATGTAATTTACGTATGATTCCTAATCCTGCAGATTCTCTGTGCCCTTAAAATCTTTGCAAGTGGAAGCTACGAGGCTAAAGTTGGGCAAGATTATTTATATTACTAATGCTAGAATGTCCTAATCGTTAGTGTCATCGGTTCCTTAAGTAAAAGTGAAATACTCTATGTTCTATGAGTCGTATTTGGAACTCAACTTTTATCGTGAAATGCTGGGATTGGATTGTTTGATTTTTTTTGAAGGTCTACCTAAGCATTTAGAAATAGGTAACTATATTCTTCTATGATTTATAAGTAAGGAGGCGGAACGAACTCTATGACTAATCAAACTAAGGTAGCATTTTCATCATGAAGAAAAACGCAATTAGTGTTACTATGATCTACCAATTCGTTTCGAAGTCGTAATAAGTGCATTTTCCTTTACAAATAATAGCATAGCATTGCTCAGCGGAGTCAAGGCTGAGGTAGTGGATTATAGAAGAGGACACAGAATTTTATACAATTTTATATTTGTAATTACAACAATATTAATATCTAAATGACATTTAAATAAAAGTTATAAAAGTCTCATTTCCCCCTACCATACGCGACATTTTGTATAAGTTTATAAAGTATAGCTCTAAGGTAAACACAACTAATTACGTTCTGTTCACAAAAAATTATATCTTAAATACTTTCTATTAGTTCCTTACAACATCATGATCAAAAAGCAAAGCAAGGAAACCCAAAAGAGGATTTGTAATTCACACTATGCCATATGCTTCGCATATCTACAATACACATTCATCATCTTCGGAGGCTTTCAGTCATTACTATATTTAATCAGTAGTCAACGATAAGCGTAAAACGAATACATTATATTCCGTAAACGATGGCCTAATTCTTAATCACGTAAAAAATGACAAATCAACGTATACAATTTCTATAGAAGGACTCAACGATTCCATTAGTTTACGGAGAGGTGACCCATGCACTAAATAGAAATTTATTTAAATACTTTTTCCATGACATGACATTATTTTCCACTGAACTCACTCTTCAAAATTCAGACTGCAATTACTCGCCAATGCGCATGCGCTTTGATGAGAATGTAGTAAAGCAAGTCAGTAGAATACGTAAACCTTGCAACACCTTTACGAAGAAGCTTACTCGCAACGATCGTAAGCGAAAGTAGATCGGGCATACCCATTGTCACGGAATTCTAATTTCGGTCGTTACGGAGAGGCTTCTTCAGAATTTTGGGATTACTCATTCCGTTCGTTACGAAAAGATAGGGCATAGCACCCCTGTTCGAACCGATTCAATGTAGGCGGTAGGAGAGAAACCGGAAATGAACTAAACTGAACATTATTTTGTTTTCGTCGTAGAACCGGTGCGAAAATATTTTGGTTCGATTCCCAAACCCATATGTGATGATATCTGTAGGAGTTTGACTTCCATTGCCAAAATGAACACTAATTTCAGAAAATATCAACCTGAAATTCATCACTATAGTAAATAATTCAAAACACAGCAAGGTGTGCGAGCAAACTGGCTTATCGATAAAAACGCGATTCAGACCCCTGCGTATTTGATGTGCTTCCTTAACTTAGGTAGTTTAATATCTTCCGATAGAGGAAGTAACAAGGAGATCAGAGACAGAATAGCGTAGGTCAAGAAAGCTTTCTTGACGAAACAAGATTTATAAAATTTAATGCTACTACTACTACTACACAATGAGTTGTAAAGATATGTCATTAAAACCTTTGTTTTGAGAATAGATTTATGTCCAACCATTGGCTCATCCACCAAAAGTGGCGCATTAGATCCTTGTAAGTAGCGCATTGAATCCAGAAAATAAACATAAAATAAATTTTGTACACACTTTACATATTTACGTACAAATACACACCTACATATATAACACAACCTACTGCTGAATCTAAGAGACTGCATTTACTGTAGCTTATAACTATAGTTTGTGACGCATTGTTGTGATTTGTATTTGGAGAAAGGTTTGCTAAATATGTGTTATGACGACTTGCAACCATTTCTAAGATTTATTCTAAAATTTGGAGTAATATAATATAGACGATAAAAGATTTAAACGATATATCAAACTTTCAGAAGGATATTAATATATTGGATATTAGGATAATAATATTATAATACATATTGAGATGGTAAAAGCGAAAAATCCTGTTTTAAACGGTTTGACGATGGATGGAGAGATATCGAAACAGAAAATATTACGACATAATACCTTGGCTATAAGAAATAGTACAATTCCTCACCAAATTATCATATTAGACATACAATTTCGCGCAGGCACCATAAAGAGCTACTATAAAAGATGGTACATACCAGTACATACTTTTCTAATAGGTTCACCACCACATCCACCGCAAGGCGATTTTAAAGAAAAAGCTAGGTTGGTTTGGATTCTGCTTGAAATTAAGTGTAATTCAGATATAGTTAGAATAGTTCTAAATGTTCTTTTCCATATCCTATTCATGTGCAAAAATCGGATTCTTAAGAATCGTTCCTTTGTGTTGCAATAAGTGAAAAATTGTCCAGAATTCCGCTGAGGTTAGTGGATATCTCTTTGCTAATGTGAGGACTATAAACTTTTATGGAATCATTTAGAATGTTGACGTACTTGATAGTTCTCCAAGTTGAAAAAGAGGGTATAGTGACAGTAACTCTAATAGAACAACGCAACTGTGGCCATCACGGAGAACTCGCCAAACAACCGAAACCAACCTCTATTAGGAGAAATTCACTTAATAAAACAATTTTTCACTAAACAGGGTATGCTTCACCGTGTTGGGTTGGGTCAGTTTGGTAGATAGTTTTGTAGGGTTACATAACCGTGACTATAAGTTGCCCAACAATGGCTGTAACAGAAAAGTACAGGGAGAATGAACAATTCCCACTATCAATTTTCATTCCATTTGAAAAATCGTCGTAATTTGAAAAAAGTCGTATAAAAATATCTCATTCACGATTTTATACAACATTCTTTTTTAAGCTCCCGTCAGCTGTCCGAATACGTTCTTTTAATAGAGATTTAATGATGAAACTCCATGAAAACAATGATGAATACGAGTGGATGGGTGAAGCTGTTTCGTTTTGCTCCTCTGCCTTTCCTCCTCCCCTCTTCCTTTTTTCTGGGCCTATTTCTACATCCCACCCTACTCCCAATTACTCCTTCCTTTGGAGCGGTAAAAATCCAACAACAATGCGCGAGTTACTGCCGTTCATCGAAAATAAACTTCTTTATCGGGATGTGTAATGTTTCCATTCCGAGGAAACTTAGTACTTCCCGCCTATAAAATGTTTATTTTAGGTTTTAAGCGTTGAATGTGGAGGGGAATGGAAGAAAGCGTATTCTTGGCCGAACTAGGATGCATCCCAAAACGTCACAATGGTCGTCCTCTCCGTTAGAGAATCGATTAAGCTGCTTGGCGAAAGACGCAGAGAAGCCTTTACAACTAATCCGAGAAGCAGCTAGAGGTCCACGTAGTCAACCCTCCATTTATCCGGTGAGTTTCATTTCGGAAAATTAATTGCACTTTCTTTGATAATGTGCCCGACAAAGAAATGGGGATCGCTGGTACTGATAGCTCATCAAAACTGAAACTGGAGTAATGAATAGTTTGAATTTTAGTTTTTAGAGTCAATTTATGGAATTTATAAATATCGAAAAAGGTAACATTGTAGGACATTTGCGAGTAGTTAGGATTCTTATAGCGGATTCATTTCAGTAATGTTTACAACGCAAGGATGATGCTAGTGAAATCGGTCCCAGGGCTCGGATTTAGAACAATTATTCCGCAAAAAGCTTTTCTTTCATTTTGTTCGACATTATCTTCGCCATATCAAGATAAGTTCGCATGATTGAACGAGTAAAAATTATATTCCTTTCTCAACGTTGCTTTTGCAGAGAAAACATGAAACAGATCACTAAAGTGCAAGTTCGACCCATTTCGTGCCATGTAGATAGCGTTGCTAAGTAAAACTGAGTTAGATATTTCACTCAAGCAATATTGATTGATTTATTACGAATAAATGTAAATTACATAACTTTTTCCCGTCCTATAGCTATATTAATTCATCCAACATGAACGGCCGAATATTACAGTGTTATCCAGATAAGCGATTAGTCACTATTTGTTGAAATTCAGAGTTAAGTCCAAACAGCTCAGGTAGAGTTATGCCCCCTTAATAAATAAGTGTGGCGTTATCAGAGTTTGGCGCCCTTTCCAATTATCCAACCGAAGCAATCCTCTTCATCCGGCTTTTGAGAAAGTAGTCCTATTCTTTTTTAAATGAGACTAACTTTTTATATTAAAATTCTATCTGCTTTCAAACACTTTGAATGATGAATTTTCCTACAGAGATATGTTAAATTTCTATCGAAAAAATTTATCTTCAATCACACCTAATTATTTGCTTCAACCTACATTTTAAGCAGCTTCTTAAGCATATCATTCACGCTCGAAATAAAAAACATGCCATCCTGTTTGCGTTTGAGACATCATAGAATGACTCTGGGGTAAAGAAACGAATGAGTTGAACAAATTACGCGCTCTTGGCACGATTGGAAACCTAGCTTGAAAGTCTTAAAAATAGCTATTGTAAGGAAGCGAAGGAAATACATGGTTAAAATCGCAGACAGACACATGCAACTTGCCGTCTTCTGAAATGCAGAATGGCAATTAGCGGTGATATGGAGGAGAAATATAAGAGACGAGTGACCGAGCAGCGTAAGTCTGCATTTTGTCCGGTCGTCCATTGAAGTTTTTTTTTTCGAGCTCAAATAAGGAGAGTGATACAATTTACGGAGGTTGCCAAGCAGGGCGTGAGAGGCTAGGACTCCAAAGCTAAACCTGTACTTCTTTAAAGCTCAGATACACTTATCGTGCTATCTTTTTGGATAAATTCTTTATCATTAATACAAAACCAACGAAGGTGTTATACAAAGGTTTATAAATTTAAACAACATATTAAAAGGATTAAATTTTATTTTCAATTTCAACCAGGCCGAAAACCATCTCTCCAAGAATTCAGTGATTGTTTTCTGTTTTGTTTGCAAACATCTTTTTTATTTTAAATGAAGAATCGTTGCTATGAACTAAAAAATTTTATTTCATCCGTGTATGTGATTAACAATTGGATGCTATTGCAGCTTTGACTCGATGTAATGGATGGTGAGCTTCCGGATAGCCATGGGGTAACGCGTTCGGTGAAAGCTGTTACGGGAACGATTCCGATACGTGCGAAATGAACGTAACTATCAAAGGACTTTTAAATTTATTACTACTATTATTACTTGAAGTGATGGAAGATTATAAAACATGAATGCAGCAGAATTAATCAGGAGTTACTGGCACAAGGTTGGAAGTTGAATAAAAACTTTGTACAACAGGAAAATCTTCTGGATCTCGGCAGTAGGTTATCCAATATAGGGTCCCATGATAGTAAAGTTGTTAGTACGTTCGCCTTTACAAATTTCACTTTTATTGAAAGTAGTTCCGGGTTCGATTCCCGGCGTTCGCCCATCGTGAGTAGTTACCGGAATTAATAGGTAGGGTCCAATGCTGTTTAGGATTCGGCACACACACACACATCGGCGTGGGAGTCGATGCATTGACCACGTATCACTGTGAATGCCGCTTGCCTTGAACATATCCCACATAGTAATATACATCACCTGTATACTCAGGTGGTGTATATTCTGCACTGCACAATACACTGCATATTCAGGTTAAGCGCAACCGATAATACGTCTGTACAAACGACAACGACTAATTTAAAAAATCGGTTTCATAAATTCCATTAATTCAAAGAATTGATCTCGTGGAAATAATTTTCTATCAGAGGGTATTATACATTTACATATCTTGCTTTTGAAAAGTCCGGTGTTCGCAGTCGTTGTCATATATATTTTAACATTTAAACGAAATTTATGTTATGAAAAATTTGTGGAAACCGGGATACTGTATGCATTTCCTTTGACGATCTATTCTACCGACTCCCGACTCCTATTTTTAAATTTTTTCCAATGATAATTTATGAGCTAAAACCTGTTAGGATCCGATGCTCCTAAACTTAGCGTTACAGTTTTGTATGCATCGCTCGCCTAAGTGAAATTTAATAAAAGGCAACATCAAAAGAAGTAAGACATACTGAAATACGGAAAAATCGTCGACGGCAGAATCAAAATATCAGTTAATTTATCATAAAAGTTGTCATTTTCAGATTTCCTTCTAACATTGATTTGCCGTAAGAAGAACTTCCGAAGTAAATGTGTTAAAATATCTTGTAAAATGAAAAAATATACTTTGGGAGAGGAAAGTGGTAATTGAATGAGTAACAGAATTGTTCGCAAGTTGTTAAAGAAAAACAAAATCGCAATCTTTCAGAGAACAACATACCTGGATATAACTTTAAGGGGAGCATTATGGCGTGTTTTTAGAGAACAACCATAACGATGGATAATCCTAATAATCCTGGGAGACTTATTTAAGGATAAAAATTTAAAAAATGCTTCGCTTACTTTTCACTGCAGAAAAATCTGGCTATTTGATGAGAGGTGAGAATTATGAACTCTTCCGCGTCTAACTTTGAGGCGCCTTTTAAAATATCCAAGGTCAGCAGTCGGAAGTAACAGAAAGATTCTAATCTCTTTAAAGTAAATTATCGCAATATATGTAGCTGTCCCTCAATCGCTATATATATCTCTTTATATAGACGCTTCTCCGGATCTCT
>KZ309301.1:77052-102699 GCA_000376725.2 Ladona fulva | reverse complement strand
ACTTAAGAGCAATTGAATAAAGGCAAAAAAATTCTTTTTCTCTATCTTCGGTAATTGATTTCTAAGAATGTGCAAAATGAAAATCTTACTTTATCACATAATATACATTGGAATCTTCATATTTGTTTATATATCTTCCACAATTTAAAAGGATCTTTTGCCATAAGTTTTGTAAATGTTTGTCTCTATATTTTTGGTTAAATAAAAATTATAAAATAATTATACTTATTTTGTATGATTGATAGAATTTGTATATATTAACCGTTTCCCTCATAAATTGCCTGTGCTTTAGTCCCGACTAATAGGCGTAATTTAAATGTTCAGTTCCCCATAATTTAGTCTTTAAAATCACCAGAGATTGTCATAACTGTATGTTCTTATCTCTTTATATAGACTCTTCCAGATATATATAGGATACTAAAGACGAGACAAAAGGAAGTGCCTCACAGAGCTGCCGATTTTTTTGCAGTAAAGTCTCGGGATTGCACACTATGGAAAAAAGTGGACATCCATTCTAGGAGGCCCCAAAAATGGTATTTTTCCCATTTAAATGCATTGAGCGCATTTTCAAAAATTCGTCTAGAGTATTTAGCATTAAGATACAACGTTGAAATTTACGGAATCATTAGAAAATAATTTTATCTTCCGTTTGCCGCAAAAGATTTATCCCTAATGGCCCCAGGTTCAATTCTAGGTAAACTCTTAGTGCAAAACTTTCAAGAAATCATTTAGGGTATTTCTAGGTAAGATAGAACATTGAAATTCACATCATCAATAGAAATCAGTCACCTCTATAGTATACCTAAAGTTTTTTACCCTGAGGGTCCTTAGTTCGATGCTAGGGCAGTTTTTCTGTCTGAAGTTCATAAATTCATTTAGGGTATTTTCCGTGAAGATAGAAACTTGCTATTCACGGTGTTGTTAGAATAGATGATTGTCTATCGTATGCCGTAAAGCTTTTGCCCTAAAGGCCCAGGTTCGATCCCAGGACCATTCGAATTACCGGATATAGAAAAATTCCTTACGGGATTTTCCGGTCAGGTAGGAGGTTGAAATTCGCTACATCTATAGATGATAGAGATTTCTATCGTACGCCGTAAGGATATCTGTCCTAATAGACCCAGGTTCGATGCTACGACATTTCGTATGCACGTATTATGAATAATTCGTTTAGGTTATTCTAGTTGGTGCATTTAACTCGGTGAATGGATGACGGACTGTTTCAGGTGGTATGAAATGCCATGGGTAACCTATCTTGCATTAAGCTTGCAGTATGCAAGCAGCTTTTACTCGTCTCTTTATATAGACGCTTCTCCGGATATCTCTTTATATAGATGCTTCTCCGGATATATATCTCTTTATATAGACACTTCTCCGGATATATATATATCTCTTTATATAGACGCTTCTCCGGATATATATATATANGGCGTGTAATATATATTAATATATAATATTAAAGAATATTCTTAATGTTGCCAACCTCGTAGATGAAGGATTTGAACCAAAATCATCATATTTTTCTCATTTGATAAGAAATATAAGGAATCAGCATCTCTCACTATTTTTACTTCGATATGTGTCACTAGACGATTGGGAATTAAAAATAATATTGAGGAAATGTCTTGCTGTGCTGGTACGTAAGAAAACTGTAATGATTATACACAAAAGCTGCTCCGAAAATAGAATACAAATGCAGAGCCTAAACGAAAGGTATCAACCACTTCTTTGTCGTGTGTGCCCTAGCGGCAGACCACCAGAAAAATGAGATATCAATCCTCCCTATCACGAGTTCCACCCCAGGGGTGCTATGCCCTATCTTTTCGTAACGAACGGAATGAGTAATCCCAGAATTCCGAAGAAGCCTCTCCGTAACGACCGGAATTAGAATTCCGTGACAATGGGTATGCCCGATCTCCTTTCGCTTACGATCGTTGCGAGTAAGCTTCTTCGTAACGGTGTTGCAAGGTTTACGTATTCTACTGACTTGCTTTACTACATTCTCATCAAAGCGCATGCGCATTGGCGAGTAATTGCAGTCTGCTAGGCGGGTGTTTACATCTATTATGAATTTTGAAGAGTGAGTTCAGTGGAAAATAATGTCATGTCATGGAAAAAGTATTTAAATAAATTTCTATTTAGTGCATGGGTCACCTCTCCGTAAACTAATGAAATCGTTGAGTCCTTCTATAGAAATTGTATACGTTGATTTGTCATTTTTTACGTGATTAAGAATTAGGCCATCGTTTACGGAATAGAATGTATTCGTTTTACGCTTATCGTTGACTACTGATTAAATATAGTAATGACTGAAAGCCTCCGAAGATGATGAATGTGTATTGTAGATATGCGAAGCATATGGCATAGTGTGAATTACAAATCCTCTTTTGGGTTTCCTTGCTTTGCTTTTTGATCATGATGTTGTAAGGAACTAATAGAAAGTATTTAAGACATAATTTTTTGTGAACAGAACGTAATTAGTTGTGTTTACCTTAGAGCTATACTTTATAAACTTATACAAAATGTCGCGTATGGTAGGGGGAAATGAGACTTTTATAACTTTTATTTAAATGTCATTTAGATATTAATATTGTTGTAATTACAAATATAAAATTGTATAAAATTCTGTGTCCTCTTCTATAATCCACTACCTCAGCCTTGACTCCGCTGAGCAATGCTATGCTATTATTTGTAAAGGAAAATGCACTTATTACGACTTCGAAACGAATTGGTAGATCATAGTAACACTAATTGCGTTTTTCTTCATGATGAAAATGCTACCTTAGTTTGATTAGTCATAGAGTTCGTTCCGCCTCCTTACTTATAAATCATAGAAGAATATAGTTACCTATTTCTAAATGCTTAGGTAGACCTTAAAAAAAAATCAAACAATCCAATCCCAGCATTTCACGATAAAAGTTGAGTTCCAAATACGACTCATAGAACATAGAGTATTTCACTTTTACTTAAGGAACCGATGACACTAACGATTAGGACATTCTAGCATTAGTAATATAAATAATCTTGCCCAACTTTAGCCTCGTAGCTTCCACTTGCAAAGATTTTAAGGGCACAGAGAATCTGCAGGATTAGGAATCATACGTAAATTACATAAATATATTATTGTCTACATGCATTGCATATCCCGTTTGCTTACGTCCCAATAAAATCAATATTTAATGTATAATACCAGTAAATGAACTGGAATTCCAGTTCTTCTTGCCAGCTGCCCCAGCTGGGGTGTTAAGGCTTACGTTAAATACGCTACTCTTTCCTGGGGTAACCTAAATTACTCGCGAATGTACTCTGCTGTCTTAGCAAATGGATTTGTAGAATCCCTAAGGGTGCTACGGCTCATCATTTCGTTCTCCTCTTCCAAATCTTTATCGTAGCAGACAGTCGGTCCGCCATGTTTGTTGTTTACATACTAGATTCCACCTACTTTTTGTAGGTGAGAACAATTCCGGTACAAACGGAATTCAATTCCGTTCCATAATCGGAATTCTGAGTTAGATCATACCAAATGAGATTCCAGTCGGAATAACTGCCAGGATGGCCGAAAATTCCGATCAAAACCCAATTCCGTGCGTATCGGAAAGATAGGGCATAGCACCCCTGGAGGCAGCAAAATCTTGATTTCTCCCATGAGAATGCAGTGTTAGGAGTTTCGAAAACATTTTGGAGTACTTCTCGGGACGGCAGCGATTTGATAATCGAGTTATTGTTAGATGCGGGGCTACAAAAACATATCCCAAAGTGATCCTGAGTTGGACGCTAAGCCAGGACAAAATTTTTACATAAGAAATTCATAGCGGCGATTTTCAGAAAGTTGTTCATTTCCCAAAAAGATAGAGGAGCCCGCATTGGAATGGAAGAAAGCGTGGGCGACCTTTTCCAAATTGATCCGGTACGTTAAATTCACTTTTATAATTTTTCACTTATTTATGCACAATCAAAAATGGGTAGATACATTTCTTTTGGCAATTTGTGAATTTTTCACGCACTTGTATGTACCTACGCGAGCATCCACTAAAACCGTTGTCCGTATTCGTAGAATTAGCAGAGTCCGAAAAACGGCAAAAAATATCATTAGCCATTAAGTTCGTTAACAGAGTCGCACATTACCCGAGATATCACGGTGTTCCGTTCCAACAAAGATGTAGCGCTAGTTAACAGAGCATGACTTTGAGACTTTACAAATAACTTAGTGCCGGAAACTTCATCCTACGTCTCTGGTAGGGAGACAATGCACAGAGTTGCCACTCCAACGCCTCGCATTTTACGATTCCACAGCAAGCCTTTCTTCTCACATACTAAGCATCACAATGACGGGGCATTACTCCAAAAACCTCCCCTTCAGCTGCTGCCGTCAACCAGACTCGTTCCTCTAGTCCTAGGCCAACAAAACCTTCTTCCAAACATTTCTTTTTTTCCTTCTCCTGATCGCATTAGAGTCGCAATGACGTCATTGCCCTTCATCTCCCTTTTTCTCATTCTTAATTTAAACGGTTTGTGCAGCCCCGGATTCCCCGTCGAACGCTTTGATTTTGATACCAAGAACTTTGCTTCATTGTGCCAATCAAGTGTTGGCGATGAAATTTTTCGCTCCCATTCAGTTAATATTTATCGAAATTAAGTAATAGTATTAATTCGATGTTGAACAATTAATATGGATGTAATTAGCGGAGAATATGAATTTATATTTCTCATTCAGCACTGTATCTGATCGAAAGAATAAGACAAAATCTCACCTATAAACTCCATTCAAAGTTAAAAAATTATGAATGAGGGTTACGTTACTCCAACATCGTAGTGCATCTATAAGGAAAAGGGATACAGCTGTGGTAAGAAGAGTTCGAGAAAAGCTCCAAAACTTGTTATTCAGTTATTCTTCTCTCCCGAAGATGGCAACGTAATTGCTAAGGCGCTATTCCTACTTTATTTAACATAGATGGATTCAATAATGAATTAGATACATCAGGCAATTGAGGTAGGGATAAAGTTCGATAAGAAGACTTTCCATCGCGACCGCGAAATTCAGAGCCTACTTTTAGTCCCTACCTCAGTAGCTCGGAACATCTAGTATCACTTTTAATAGCTACTGCTAGCACAAGAATGGCTAGAGAAAATTCCCAGGGGCGTTCCTGTCGATTTGTTTAGCTAGTATACTCGGAAAATATCTCAGAATTCATTCAACAATTCAAGATAGCTCCTTTCCTCTAGATAGAGAAAATAGTTTATGATGTACCGCGAGAGATTTTACGCTTATTTTAGGATGAAAAAATTATTTCCAAGAGCCTCCAGAAACAGAAAAATTTTTCCTCGCAAATTTTATTGTACAGTTACGCTTATTACCCCGGAAAAATTAATAGCGAACCCCAATAGGAGGGAGGAACTAATGTTATGCATAAATCAAACTATTATAGCATATCATCTCAGACTTGGTCAGAAGCGTTTCAAAGAATCGTCTTGCGGTGGAAGTGAGGAATATGTAATGATAATAATAACTTCTCTAATGGAAACAAGTTAACCCCAATTACATCCATTTTAATATGCTGTTATTATTCACAAACAAACACAACCATTCCCTAATCGGAAATATCCGGTTAGCCGGGACCTTAGTGTTGGAACGCTAGCACGCTAACCACTCCGCCTCCGCGACCGGTTACATGTTTGGAGATCATCTTTTTATAAATATCTCAAGGAATCCCTTTGAAATTTTAAGAATGACATTTGCATGCTTAAAACGAGGGCCGGTTCTTCGCGGTAAGCAAAGCATCGAAGCGCTCGCGGGTCGGAGTTATGTTTTAGTTTCTTTCTGCGCAGAATGATAGAGACGAGACCGCCTTCGCATGGTTTGCATCGAAGAGATTGTGGAGCTTAGACTATCCCTGCTTAAACCTGTAGAATAAATGGAGGCTGTAAAGTCTAGAGACATCGAGGCTCTCCTTCTCCGTCAATCCTTTCTCACGGCGCGGACCGAGGGAGTAACCAGACTGTTCTTTTAGGCGGGATGGACATTACAGTCAGGATTTGCAGCCGAAAGTAAGCTTCCTATCCATTAATAAATAAAGATCGGTATCCAAGCATGAGTAAGAATTTACAATATTTGGTGTGATTATATCACACTCTTCCAAATCTGCATATTTTACAGCTAAATTGTATCAGTAAACAGCCATTCGGCGTTGTTTTTTGATTTAATGCATGAGATAAAGGCCACTTTTCAGTTTTTTTACAAGCGACGTTCTTAGATACTTTGCTAACAGTCAAAAAATGTTTCTCTTGAAGGCAATGATGCTGCTTCATGATTATGTAACAATACATAGTGTGACAATTACTCCAATATGTCTCTGGTACATACTTATATCTAGTGCAAGTACACAAGGTGAATTTCTTTGATTACTCCAGTTCAGCACATTCCGGACTTAAGCACTTCTGGATGCATGGTTAATGGGATTTGTTAAGAAATCTCAGAATTATTTTGTTGGTATAGACCTTCAAGTGAATAAATAGACCTTACTTAATGATAGTTTTCAAATGGGAAAAATATTTGAAACATTGAATGTGATTCATAATCTATGAATCAGGAAGAAATTTATGAAGGACGTAGATAAGAAAATTAATCTGAAACTTCTTTCAAACCTATGATCCCTTCCAACAGAATATAAATCCATTACTTTAGAGTGCTAAACATTTATTCCCAAATACTCTTCTCTTTTTGTTTATGCTAATGTTACTTCACTTCTAATAGACTAGGAAGTTTGCAGTTAGCCTTTTCAAATCATTTGGGCACACTTGGTGCAAACAATCTTTTAATCCTAGTTATCAGAAACTTTCATATTAAGGATAGCAGGGCTTCAAATTTATGAGATGCATTTTTTGCAAATTTCTCTCTTGAAATTATGATCTTGAGGCTGTAAGTCTGCAAGGATAAAGATTAAAAAAATAATTATAACTTCAAAATCTGTTCGTTTCTAAGGCATAATATCACAACAATGAAATATCTTTATTACCATTAACTCAGCAATCAATGCATTTTCAGTACATCTGAAACTATATAGAGTTCGCCTATAGGAGAAGGCCATATGTTATAGTCCATTTTTCTCTTCATCACTTAAGTATATTTTGATTAAAATTTGGTGGATACTTAATGTTGTAAATTCTTGATTATGAAATACTAGTTTAATTTTACAATAACTAATACCAGTGATAAGAAAGAACTAATTTTGGTAAAAAAACCCACTATTACTATATCAAACACTTTCAGTTGTAGTAGTAGCTCTCAAATGTGTAGAATATCTACAAATTTACTATGTTATTCCCTTTTCATGACATAGAATTTTGTTTTCAGTCCATATTTTCCCTAATTTTTCTTACAGTGATGAACATCTTTTCCATCCAATATTTTATGTCAGAGTATCTTGAAAAAGAGTACCATCAGTTTGACTTCTGATCATTATTTAAAAGTAGTTGTGGTTAGCTAGAGCTAATCAATTGGAGGTTAGTATTTGGTTATGATTAAAACTCAAAACTTCATTTTTACTATCTCTCCAATTTAATTTAAGAAATAACAAGAAAATTATATGAAGAATGTTAGCTTTAACTCTGAAAATGATTGTTTGAATAAGTTAACTAATTTGCTTGTAATTATCTTTTACAGAAATAATGGGAAAGAAGAAAAGGAGGAGCAAGCAAAAAGATCAAAATAAACCGCAACAGGAGGGAGCAGAACCAGATGATTCCAACGCTGAACCAATTACTAAAACCTTTCCTGAAGCTGACACTCCTAAGATAAACAACAGTTCAAGTAATGGATATATGAACATTCCTTCAGCAATTGATAACAAGGATTCTCTTATCCCACAAAGCAAGGAAGAGCAGAAAACTAGTCAAAAAAAACATGAGAAGGAACTCCCTAATCCTGAATCTGAAATAATTATATCAAACATATCTGAAGGGAAAAATGATGCAGGTACCCCAGACAATGTCCCTGAAATTCCATTTGAACATAAATCACAAGTAACTCAGCCAACAACAAGCGGTGTGATTGGGCTGAGAGTAGATAATATTCCAAATAACTCAGTCACAGCAAAAGTTGAAAATAACTCATCAGCTGAAAAGAGTACTCCATTGAAAAATGTAGCTGATTATGCAGGTGCAAGTGAAATATCTCATCAGCAGCAAATACCAAAAATGAACTCAACCAGACCTGAAGGTGAAGAGTCTTCTGCAATGATGCAAATTTCAGAAGAACGATCTTCTGAGAAAATAATTATAAATGTTAATGATCATGGAACATTACTGAATTCATCTCCAGAAAGTATCATTCCTAGCAACAACACACATAAAGAAAAACCATCCATCATGCCTTGTGAAGAGGAACATAAAACAACTGGCAAAAGAATCAAAGAAAAACCAGATAACATAAAGATTCCATGGGAAAAACCAACAGAACTCTTAGATGAACATGAAGGAGAATATCTTGCAGAAAAGTGCTCACAAAACCCAAATATTTCAGTAAAATTGGGTCCTGAAGAATCCAATACTAAAATTGAAAGGGACCAGACTGATTCTAGGCAAATTGCTGAATACTCAATTTCTGAACACACAACAAGGCAAGAAACTAAGGAAGATGAAGAAATCGAAGACTTATATTCTTCATGTCACACTAATCTACATAAGGAAACAAAAGATAACCTTCCTCAAGAGTTACTACCACCAGAGAAGGATGAGTCAGTACAGCATGACTCTGAGCAGAAAACTGTTTCAGAAGGGAATTCAAATGAACCCATCATCTCATCTATGACCGACAGTAAAAAATCTAACAAGAAGAACAAAAAAGGTAATGTCAATAAGAGCAAAACAAAAGGAAAGGAAGACAAACCACCTCTTTCATCTGATTGCAGTGAGCTTTCAAAAACAGAAGACACTGACCAGAAGGAGAAAATAAAGAACCTAGGCATTGGATCAGAACCTAAAATAATAAAAAAATCAGACTTTAAAAATATGGAAGAAAATTCAAATACTAGAGAAAAAACTGAAACGCCTGCGTGTAAGGTACAACCTGTAAAAGAAAATCTAAAACCCACTGGTGGAGACATTTGGACTGTGAAGGATCAAGAAATAAATGTTACCTACCTACCTACCTCTGAAATCAAGTCATCATCACAGGTAATTAGAGAAGAGAAAGACATAGAGATTATTAATAACATATTTTCTCCAAAGGGAACTGATAGTAATCAACTCAAGCGAGAATATAATACCAAAGTATTTGCAAATAAACCTAAAAAGATGAAAAACTGCAGCCTAGTTTGTAGCTCATCATCTGATGAAAGACCTGATTCTCAAACAATAAGCTGCTCACAGAGTAAAGATACAGAACCTGTTGCAGAAAGTTACTGTAAAGAAGAACTTGAGGAAAAGATTGGCATCCAGAGCTCAGATTTGGGCATTCATAATACTGAAACTAAGTATTTGATTAATCCCAGTTTCAAAGGAAATGATGAAGTTGGAAAAAAACAACCAAATGTTAAAAGCAATGATAAGAGTAAGAATACTGCAGTGAAAAATCCTTCTCATCAACAGAAGACAATTACAGATATAAGCAAATTGAATACACAAAATCAAACTGTGCTAGACAGTTTTTTTGATACTAACTTGAACACAATGCTCTCAAGAAATGAAAAAGGAGCATCTAAACAGAAGAAAAATGATAATAAAAGAAATCCAACATCCAACAAAAAGGCAGAGAAAAACACTTCTGACGAAGATAAACATGAAGAGGTCAAAAATTCTGAAGAAGGTATCAAGGAAGATTCTGAGTCTGGAAGCCTTCAACAGACTATGAAGACCATAAACACAAATACAAAAAATTCCATTAGTAATACTGAATTTTCTCACAGTAATGAGAATATCATCAACCCAGGCAATGCTCAAGAAAGTCAAGCAAAGCTGGCAGGAGAAGGTGAAGGACTTAGTCTGCTACATACAGAGGGTAGAGTGCCAGCAAGACCTATATTCATGGCTAACACTTGTCATATCTGCAAGTTAACCCATGGAGGATCCACTAGACTACAGACATGCAGTGCATGTCGACTAATAACTTACTGCAGCAAGGAGCACCAAAAGAAACATTGGAAAGAGCACAAGAGTATTTGCAAAGTGGTCCAGAACATGGTTAGACAAAGAGGATTGACAGATCTCTTTAGCAATGCTCATAAAATCACTGATGCTGATGAATGGAGAAAGTTTAGATGTATCTTGTTGACAGAGGCTGAGAATTATTTAGACAGAGCACTTTTGCCTTATGAAAGAGAAATGTTTTTATATCCTAGAACCTGTGGAAAATGCCACAGAAGTGACCCAGAAAAACTGAAAGTTTGTAAATTATGCCATTATATAAATTTCTGTTGTAATGAGCACATAGCAAGTGGTCATCATATTTGGTGTCAAGATCTAAAATTACTCTTGGAAATTAACCAATACCAGTCGTTATATGGCTTAATAAAACCTTTCATACCCAACTTTAAGTTAAATGAAAGAAAACCATTTCCAAATGATATGAAAGATTTTATTCTGAATTATGTATCAATAGAAAAAAATTTTGACTTATTTAATTTATATGAAGCAACATTATCTGATGTAGCTAGCTACCCTCTCACAGTTCTTTATGCAATTAACTATCTTAAAGAAAGGAATTTCTATACAACATTAAGTAACAAACTTTCAATTCATTTAGTAGGAGCTGAGAGTCAATTTGAGGCAGATACAATTTCAAAATGGGATGCATTTCTAATTAATTTACTCCCAGATGTAGTAAAACTTAATTTAGTTTTCATTGGACCTGAGCTTACTCCAAATAATACAAATAGAATGAATTGTGGGAATTATGAGAAAAAGAATATAAAAACTATAGATCCCTCAAAGCAGCTAATGACAGAGTTTCATTACGGAAAATTATATCATGAATATGCAAAAGAAGAGATTTTTACCAAACCAGACATAGTATGTGCCTTCAACTGTGGTATTTATCGTTTCACTGGTTTTGACAAACAAGATACATGGGGGCCTACAATGTCATCCATGCTCAAATACCCAAATACTCCCATTATCTTAACAGCTTATACAGCTGTTGAAGCTCCTAAGGATGTGAAGAGATTCCAAAATCAATTTAAAATAGAAATTTTACATAAAACAGCAAGGAACCCTTTTTCTAGTATGAGACCAAATCTTAATTTTGTTAGTGATGATGAAACTCCAGTGATTTACAAAAACCAATATTTGTCAATCATTATGAAAGGTGATTAATAGTAACACCATGTACATGAATTTAGTTTGTAATTTTCAGTAGCAGTAGGTTAGGGAATGGAATCTACTCCAGCATGCAATTACTTCTAACTTGGTTACTATTAAGCAAAATGATCAGATTGTGTAAGAAATTCAAAATATATCACAAAAATGCTATGTTAACAAGTCAATTACTATGTCATAGTTGCATGTTTTTGGTTTTTGTACAAGAATTATTAAAGATTACTTAAATTTACCATAGCTGACAGAATTAATTCTGGTAATGAGTCTCAATTTCCTACAAACAGCTGACAAAGGATAATTTAAGAATCATAGAAATAGTACTCTACAAAAAATATAAATAACTATCTTTAAACAGATTTTCCTTATAATCTGCTGATTCTACCATCAATGGAAAAATACTTTTTTAAATACTTAATACAACATACTTCTCTGCTACATGAGTAACTTTTTCCATTCCTGCGATGGTAGAGGGACTGCAATGTAACCTCATGAGTATTTCTGCTAACAGTCAAGAGTCATCTGTACATATTTAGAGAGAGGTCTACTACTATCCTAAGGAAACTTGTTACTGCTCCTCAATTCCTCAAAACCAGGCCTGAGTAATCTCTTGACAAAGTAATATGTGATAAGAAAAAGAAAAGAGTAAAACAACACATAGTGAAGCAAAGCGCATTGTCAATCACTCATACTATGGGTGTCCAACTGTTGTCATTGAGTCTCTATTACAACATTACATGACTGCTTCAGCTTACTGCTTTTTAAAGACCTAGAAACAAATTTTGATAAGAAATTACAAATTTTCTACTTTACATGGCTGTCATGAAATGTAAATCTTAACTAATTACTTAATCACTATTCCATTGAATCATTAATTCATAATTTATAGAATTAGGTATTAAGTATTCACAACGTTTTTTGGCACAGTAAGAGTGGTGTAAAACATGTACCGTGGCTCTTTCCTTCAAAACAGAGCATTCAAGCTATTCTTCTGCTTAGCACCCATATAATATTTCTAACCCTGTAATTCATGTTATATACCTAAACACAGGGTCAAGTCTAGCCTATCTGGTGCCAGGGTGCAAACATAATTTGCTACCCCTTATCACTAAATACTAAAACAATACATTTCCTGATTTTGAGGTAAAAATCTTTTCAAAGGGCATTAAAAAAAGTGATTTGTGACTTTTCCCTAGTTTACATTAGTAACAATTAATTATACATATTCCATATGATGACGTAGTAAATAGTCAGCATACAGAATGGTAAATTTCTTATTGTTCACATTACTTTCAAGTATATTATCATCACAGTGCGCATAACTTAAAATATTATATGTATGAAATCTATTTTTTGCAAGTTAATATGAATTTCTAATAAAAATTGTAATGCAACATGAATAACTTCGATTAAGTCCGCTGAAGAAATATTCCTATCTCATCTTGAGGCATCCCTAACTCTAAATGTTTGCTAATCTTTAATTTCACATCATAATCTTTCCTGTATAAGAAGTGTGTATCACACAGGTAACAACAAATAATGTTGTTGTAATATGAATAATGGTGGGCTAAGCTTATGTTGCATCCCTAAGATACCTCCGCCCAGGTGCAATGCACTCCTTGCACCCATAGGACAGCACGACTCTGCCTAAAATAAAACCTTTGAAAAATTCAAGGGTTAAATACTGATCATTTTCCAATAACTTATGAAAAATTAAGATCTCAACATATGACAAACTGGGATTGCCAGAGACATACTGACTATCCCAGACGGTGGCTTAACCTATGGGATCCAGGGACAACAAGCCCTATTAGTATATTAGCAGTTTAATAATACATGGATTCTATGTGATGAAAAATGGTCGTAGCATCCAGTAACTGCAACCTAGATTACGTCACCACTACCTTCCAACACCTTGAACTTCTTAAATCTCTTGGTATGGATGGCATGAGAACGAAGTTTTAAGAGGACTTCTGTCCAACCCTTTCTTGTGGATTTTTGCCATCGTCAATACTGCCATCTTCCTCCAGACACCCCAGAAATATGCGAAGATAGTTCAAGTCCTGAGAGATCTTCATTCTCTCTTGGCAATGGCTTTTCGATTACCTCTAGCAATAGTTGAATAACCTTTAAATATGGATTGGTCAATCTACTATTAAGGACAAGTAACAGTATTGGTTGAAGGTGCTTTGACAGTTGAGGTGGTTTTGCACAAGCAATCAAGCCTGGGGCCACTTTCACAGAAGGCAGACTAACTACTAATTGCCTACTTGGCTGCCTGGGAGCCATTTAAGGACAAGTTGGTAATAACTGATTTATTTCTTAAAGCCTACACAAACACTGTTGAACAATCACCGACAGAAATCCAACAATGGATAAACATAGAAACCCAGAACCTTCCGGAACTCAATTCCAGGACCTAGATGTTGCAAAAAAGGTTTGCAAACTACTTTGCCACTGAGCTTGGCAATTATATATGGATATATTTCAAGATGGCGTCAGCTACTGTCGAACTTTCGTGCCACACATGCGAAAAATCTATTGTAGTACAGGATAAACCTATTAACTGTGTGTCTTATTCTGAAGTTTTCCACGGTAAATGTACCGGACTTAACGAATTAGTAATTAAGACGATTTCCAAGACTCTGTATGTCTTTTGGCTGTGTTATACCTGCCGCAGTCATCAGAACGTAAACATAAGTAACATGGCGTCGGACGTCGACAAGCTAAAAACTGAATTACGGTTATTAAAATCAGAAATGAAGACCTTGGGTGATCATCCTATACTTCAGATAACTAAAGTATTGGGAAGACGCAACGCACAGTTTGACGGAAGGAAAATAACAGCCAGATCGATCCCAGAGATCAAAACGGAGGAATACAAGGAAAACGAGAGCCACGTGCAGCCATCAACAACACGTCAATCAACGAATAAAAGAATCGATGATGGATTGCAGGAAACTTCGAAGTCCAGGGGAAGGCAAGTAATGGCAGCTACATCCCGCGGGACCAAAGCCGAGGAATATAATCAAGAAGATGACCACATTCCACCTCCATGTGCGAAGACGACAGAGGAAGATGGCTTTCAAATTGTGCGATGGAAGAAGAAAAACAGAAAGGAGGTAATCTTTGGTACAGGAAAAATAACCTCAGGATCATATTGCCTTCGGTCGGCATGCAGGAAGGCACATATGTATGTAGGTATATAACACATTGAAAACGAAATGAAAATAAAAAAGTGTTATTCTTGTGAAAAAGTGACTAGGAAAAGCTCAAATGCCGCGTTCAAGGCCGAAATTGATCTAACTTCGCTTAATATCTTCAAAAATCCGGAAATGTGGCCAGAAGGGGCCATTGTGAATCGTTTCTCCTTCAAGAGGAAGAGTGAAGAAAGCTGACTAGGCTCAGGTCAGACAGTAAGTGGAAGTGGAAACTGTTACTTAAGTGTATTCTACCTAAATGTGCAACGTATTAAGAACAAAATTAATGAACTGGAAGTCTACAGCTTTTCCCAAACCGTTGACGTTTTCTGTTTTACTGAGCATTGGATATCTCAGGAGGAAATTAACCTGTACAAAATACAAGGATTTAAACTTTGTGCCTCGTTCTGCCATACAACAGCAAAGCATGGGGGGGCTTGCATCTTTGTTACAGAACAACTAAAGGTGAAATCTATTTCTCTTGCAGAGTATTGTCTCGATTTTTACTTTGAAGGTTCAGCCATCTTGCTCAATGATCAGAAAACTATTACTGTATCAATTTATCGCTCTTCAAATGGTGATATTAACCTTTACATTAGTCAACTGGAGAAAGTTTTAAACTACCTTCATAACCTAAACAAAAAATTATTATCTGTGCAGATCTAAATGTGGACATCCGTTTTGAATCAAAGTATAGCATAATCATTAATAATTTACTGACATCTTTTAATCTTAGTTTTACCAACATTCAACCAACTAGAAAATCGGCATGTTTAGATAATATCATCACTAACTTCAATTGTGAACAATACATAGTTAATGTCTTTGATCCCTTGATATCTGACCACTCTGCCATTACTTTTAAACTTTATCAAACAGTTAAAAACAGTAACAGCTGCACCTCAAAAAGTAGTATCTTCCATAGATCTCTCTCATCTCAATATTATGAAATTTTTGTGAATCTACTCTCCAAAGTTGACTGGGTTTCTATTCTCTCTCACTCTGATGGTAGCAGTAACTTTAGAGACTTTTTTGATATCTTTTATGACATCTTCAACCACTGCTTTCCAGTGAAGCCAACCTCAAAATATAAAAGAACAATTAAAAAGGTGTGGTTCTCCCCAGAATTTGCACAAATGAGAGAAAAGCTTGTTTCACTTCATCATAGAAGTAAGCTAACACAGAACAGTAAATTGAAGACAGCCTACAAAGATTTTAAGAAGGATTATTCCAAACAATTGCTCTTGGCAAAAAATAAGTTCAATGCTGAATTCATAAATACAGCAATCAATAAGAGCAAAGCAGCTTGGATGCTTCTAATATTCCTCATGATATACCAATTTGGCCAAATATTCTGAATAATCACTTTGTTACTAGTATTGAGAATATTCTCACTGAAGTGCAACAGCCACAGTGCAGTCCCTTAACCCTGCTGAATAATCTCAAGTAGAGCAAAAAGATCTTCAAATGGGCCTGGATAACATGAAATCATTAAAATAGTTAAGGGTTTTAAATCTTCAAAAACCAGAGATGCTTATGGGCTCACAAATGAGTTGGTGAAGCATGTAATTCATGTTATTGCTTTTCCACTGTCTGTTGCCTTTAACACATGTCTGCAATCAGGGACTTTTCCAGATGAACTGAAATACACAAAAATATTCCCTACTCTCAAGAAAGGAGACCCAAAAGATCCAACCAGCTATAATCCCATCTCTGTTGTTCCTATTTTATGTTAAGGGTTTTAAATCTTCAAAAACCAGAGATGCTTATGGGCTCACAAATGAGTTGGTGAAGCATGTAATTCATGTTATTGCTTTTCCACTGTCTGTTGCCTTTAACACATGTCTGCAATCAGGGACTTTTCCAGATGAACTGAAATACACAAAAATATTCCCTACTCTCAAGAAAGGAGACCCAAAAGATCCAACCAGCTATAATCCCATCTCTGTTGTTCCTATTTTATGTAAAATATTAGAAACAATAATGAAAACTCAAATAAATGACCACTTAGAAAAAATAGCCTTTTTTCAACAGCACTATATGGCTTCCGCTCAAATAAATCCACAGAGATTGAAACAGAGGGCATAATTAGCAAAATTCTAGATAGTTTTGAAAGGGATGAATTAACTTCTCTTACTCTATGTGACCTTTCCAAAGCCTTTGACTGTGTATCTCATGATATATTAAAACAGAAACTTTGGTATTATGGTTTTCAAGGATTGGAGCAGAACATTATGGAATCCTACCTAACAAATCGAAAGCAGTTCGTGGATAAAAAACTTAAAAATCAGATATTATAGATGTAAAAAATGGCATTCCTCAGGGCTCTGTGTTGGGTCCGCTATTATTCCTTAATTTAATCAATGACCTGCCAAACAACATAAATGCTGATACAGTTTTATATGCTGATGATACTACCTTCATACAGCCATGTAACTCATCTAGAGAAGCATTAGAGTTGGCAAGAAAGGTCCAGAATCAAGCAGAAATCTGGTTCTCTGCAAATCACTTATTTTTTAACTCAAGAAAACATAGAATCTGATTTTATTGTTAAAAGACAGATAGCACAAGTGTAAAACAATTAGGTTTTCAATTAGATAAACACCTGAACTGGGATGTACATATAAACAACTTATCAAAGAAACTGTCCAAAACTCAATTTCTAATTCAAAGACTAAGAAATATGGTTCCTCTTCAAACTGTGAGAAATGCATACTTTGCCTTTTTCAATTCACATTTATGCTATGGTCTTAGGCTATGGGGTCATGCATCTGAAGTTAAATAATTTTAATATTACAAAGAGAGCAAACAGAATCATAACTAACTCTTCACCAAATGAACACTGCAAACCTCTCTTTGTCAGTTTAAAAATAATGACTGTTTACAGCTTTTATATATACCTAAATCTAAGAAACGCTAAAGAAAACCTGAAATCTCGCAAAACAAGATCTGATATACATAATTATGAAACAAGAAACTCAAATAAAATAGACAAAGCCTCATGTAGACTAACTAAAACACAAAACACCTATTCTAATTTCTGTGTTAAATTTTTCAATTCACTGCCTGAAGGAGCAGTGCATACTACTGATGTCAAATTTAATAACATTATTGTAAACTGGTTAACCTCTTAACCATTGTATTAAAAAGTGAATTTTTTACCTTAATTTTAATGAATTAATGTTTTAATTTCCTTATATTTGTAAATATGATGAGGTCTATTATGGTGTAAAGTCATTTAATGATCAATAAAGTATTATTATTATGTCTATTATGATTGCAGAAAAGAAAGACCGAATTATTTTGAAAGTAATACTTTATTAAATAGAAAGTAATAAATAAATATAGGGCGAATTAAACAGAAATAAGCATTTCTTCAAAATTAAATACCCACCAAGGGTGCGACATAGAAAATTTAAATACCCACATGAGTGGTTAAGCTGGGAGCATATATGTTACGTATGAAACAAAGTGGAAACATTTACTTTAAGGACATATTATAGTCACAAACATTTAAAAACTTAAAAGAGAAGATCAATAAATATCTGTATTATGTACACACATAACATATGTGTTGCACGTGCAGCAGCATAAATAAAAGAAAACTATTTGATTAGGGTGTTCATAGATAATCATTTGGAGGTAGGAGGAGGAATGTAGAAGCAGAAAAATTCATGGAAGTTTCTGTGAAAGAGTAAAAAATGACGAATACCAACCTACATCATGATTTCCTGGTCAATCAGGGTTTGTCACTATGTAAAACTACAACAGTTACTCTTGTTTACAGACACGATAATTTCAGTTCTTTTTAGAGAGCAAATTTTTCCTAGATTTTTTCCCATGAAAACTTAATTTAAAATTAGCCTGCATCCTATGGGACAAAGGTTAAGAATAGTTTCTAACATCAAGAATAGCAATACAATGGTAATTGTAAACAATGTTGCACTCTGACTCAATAGATTTTATCTTCTAATCACTGTGGAAGCCTTCTTTGCAATGTGTCACTTTTGTTTCATTCTTCCATAAATTGACACTCTTTTATTAATCTTATTTCTTTGTTTCATTTATAACCAACTCATGTTCTTGTGTGTATAATATTTACTTTGTTCACCTGAGCAAACAGTACGTCTTTTATAGGCTAATGTGTCTTATGGGCCAGGAAATACAGTTACAAGCTGAAGTTATAGAATAAATTAAGTTGGTTGATTTAACCTGTTTTTTGCTTAGCATCAGTTATTTTAGGGTTGTTGATAAATTAATCATTCAAAGAAATACCAATTCAAAGAGTAGATATGCAAAGAGCTGATTATCAAAGAATTGATTTCCAAGCAGTTATAACTGAGAATAAATTGGAGTAAACACTTTCACAAAAGACCTTTGTGCTACAATGACAAATGCACCTTTGGATAACAAACATTTCATGGAAGTAAGACAACAAGAAGTAATGCTGCAATTTTTAAAATTTGGAAGTTAAGAGGCAGTAGGAGGATAGCAACATCTGGTATCATTAATAATCATCTTTTTATAAGAAGTTCAGAACAATGGAGATGAAGTTAGAATGTCAACCTAACTAGGTTGAAGTCTTTTTTTGGTGATCTCTAGTTTGACTATTCCAATTATCACTTCCAAAAGTGCCAGATAAGAGAGAAAAGCTAGTCTCTAGTTTGACTATTCCAATTATCAGTTCCAAAAGTGCCAGATAAAAGAGAAAAGCATTTGGCAATGGTCACCAAAGACAATTTATTATTATTATTATTACTATCATTGATACTTCACATACAGAAAAATATAAGACTGTGTATGTATAACTGCAATTGCATTTAAATAATTATTGTTGAAAATTATACAATTTTTAATTATTTTCAAGGTCTCTAGAGAATCTACAAAATCAATGTAAAGACAATGAATGAAAATCTCAGTAGCAGACACTGCCTTTCAATATATATGTTAACCCATGAATACAATACACTGCAGATAAGTACAAAATGGAAAAGATCCAGAGTGAGGCCAAACAATTGACAAGAATATCAACAATAATTGGTTAGTATTACCAATAAGCTTCTTGACATAGGATGGAATAGTAAAAAGAAAGAAGATATAAATAGGTTAAACTTGCATCAATGATGTAAAGATTATAAGTTCTGGTGTTAGATTCCATTTGTTAGACCCTAGAATTATTAAATGGCCACTTTCATCCTGATTGCACACAGATTTCCAGCAAGTACAAGNTCGTTCTAAATCTTATGTATAAAGTAAAAAGTTTGAATGTCCTTATGTTCGCCTACAACTCGAGAGCTAGATGTCGCACAACTTTCAAACTTCAAAGATTGTAAAATATCTTCCCCGGAAAGATAATAGGCTACTTTTTATTCATCGAACTGTCCCCGGTTCGACTCCAGACGTTTAAAACTGTTTCCGTAAGAAATGCCTGTAAAGCTCACTTTAATCGCTTGCAATCACAGAGACAAACTTACGACCATATAGGAGTGTTTTATTAATTAGCTCATTTTTGTCAACAGTATTTCAAAATGATGGAGTTTCTAAACATGCTTTTCGTTAAGGAATAACAAGTGTGAAAAGTGTGCTTTTCGTTGTTTAAATCTACATTTACTTATGTACCCTGCAAGCCTTCTTTATGGGGTATGGCTGGGAATGCATAAACCATGATTTTACTTCCTTAATCGATTACTGTCTTGTATAAAGGTAGAATGTTTAGTAAATGATGCCCAGGGCAAACTAAGAGATCCCTAGCAACCTTCCATTTTTAATGGGCCACATTTAAAAAAGCATCTAACCTTTAGGTGTAATTAAATTACACAAGAAAGATGACACATCTGTGGAAAAAGTTGTAACAGCAATTACCATGCTTAATTTACAACCAAATACTTATCACATGGGCAGAGGATAACTTGACCTCATAGAAATTTAGCACCCAGGCCCCCTTTGCTAGATGGCCTAACTTGGAATACATCCTATGACTGTAGTAGAAGGAGACTTGAAAAATGTTTTAAATAGTTTGCTAGTATTTGTGCCAATAAATGTGACATTAGTATCTCAACTATGGAGTTTATAAAGCTTGGGACTGAATAACCTTACCTAATAGATGACATTTTATTCTTGTATAAGCTATTACATTATTTCATTTTTTCCTCTAAATTGCTGCAGCTAATGTCTTCTTATGTCCCATATACTCAAACCCACAATAGAGGCACATTCTGTTACATTATTATTGGACCAATTTCCATATGTGTCCCTATTGACTCTGGTGGTAACAGTAACTTCAGACTTTTTTGATATCTTTTATGGCTTTTATGACATCTTCAATTACTGCTTTCCAGTAAAGCCAACCTCAAAATATAAAAGAACAATTAAAAAGGTGTGGTTCTCCCCAGAACTTGCACAAATGAGAGAAAAGCTTGTTTCACTTCATCATAGATCAAAGTAAGCTAACTCAGAACAGTAAATTGAAGACAGCCTACAAAGATTTTAAAAAGGATTATTCCAAACAATTGCTCTTGCCAAAAATAAGTTTAATGCTGAATTCATAAATACAGCAACCTATACAAAAGCAGCTTGGATGCTTATAAAACATGAAACCTCTTCTAATATTCCTCATACCAATTCGGCCAAATATTCTGAATAATCACTTTGTTACTGGTATTGAGAATATTCTCTCTGAAGTGCAACAGCCACAATACAGTCCCTTAACCCTGCTGAATAATCTCAAGTTGAGCAAAAATATCTTCAAATGGGCCTGGGTAACTCCTCATGAAATCATTAAAATAGTTAAGGGTTATAAATCTTCAAAAACCAGAGATGCTTATGGGCTCACAAATGAGTTGGTGAATTCATGTTATTGCTTTTCCACTGTCTGTTGTCTTTAACACCTTTTTAGAATATAGTTCCTCTTGAAACTGCGAGAAATGCTTACTTTGCCTTTTTCAATTCACATTTATGCTGTGGTCTTAGACTATGGGGTCATGCATCTGAAGTTAAATCTATTGTAATATTACAAAAGAGAGCAATCAAAATCGTAACTAACTCTTCACCGAAAGAACACTGCAAACCTCTCTTTGTCAGTTTAAAAATAATGACTGTTTACAGCTTGTATACATAACTAAATCTAAGACATGCTAAAGAAAACCTGAAATCTCTCAAAACAAGATCTGATATTCATCATTATGAAACAAGAAACTCAAAGAAAATAGACAAACCCTCATGTAGACTAACTAAAACACAAAACATTCTAATTTGTGTGTTAAATTTTTCAATTTAGTGCAGTGCATGCTACTGATGTCAAATTTAATAACATTATTGTAAACTGGTTAACCTCTAAACCATTGTACTCAATAAGTGAATTTTTTGACCTTAATTTTAATGAATTAATGTTTTAATTTCCTTATATTTGATCTTAATGACAATATCTATTATGGTGTAAAATCATTTAATGATCAATAAAGTATTATTATTATTATAGGGGATAAAATTGACCAAAATTATTGATAATCTTATACTAAAATAAATTGCATGTAAAATGAAGGGAATAGAAGAACAAAAAAAATCATCTGAAAGAATTTTTCCCTACTCAACTTCATTTATAATAGATTTTTTTGTCTGCTTTTACTTGATTCATGGAGATACAATTATAGTATGACACATGCAAAAAGTAGCAACTCTGAATCAGTCAGAAATATGCATGAAGACAGATGGTCAGAGAGTAATGGCTTCATTCAATCTACTATATGACTTCTTAAAATCAATGAGTATGGTTTGACAACTATGCTGCAAATTATCTCAGCATAGCTACCTCTTTTTCCGTACCTTCCACATCTTTGGAAATGGTAGCTATACATTTCTTGCGAGAGAGTACAGACAGGGCTAATGTTATTGAGATATTGGTTCATATGTGGGCAATTATTCGTTGTGAACTATGACTCACTGGAAATTATATTGGTGAGCAATTGTACTGGTGATAAATTGCTCATTGGCCACTGAAATAAATATTGTATGAAGAAATTCTTTACCATTCTGCTTGATATACGTTATGAGGCTTGAAACAGGAGATGAAAATTGGTAGGGGATATATGAAGATTCACAATTAAAATTAACAAATTTTTATATTGTTATCACAGAATCTCAACAACATTTTTTAAGGCAGGAATAGTTATATGAAGAAATATATTACAATGACAAAGGCAAAAGTTAGGAAGGAAATATTTGTGAGTCAATTGTATTTTTTTAAGTAATTCCCAGGCACATATCCGGATATTCCACTTCGATCCTCCACAAGCCACCATTCTTGATTTCCAAGCAGATCTTGGAAGCTCTTTACCTTCACAACTTGACCACTTGTTATTGGCAAAGTATGTGGACCACTTCCATTAAAATCATACAATGCATAATAAAACTGAAACGAAAGAGTTTGCATTGTTTTAAAGACGAATAACATTTTTAAGTGATTTAATTAACGTGATAAGTAAGAGCAGAATTACCTCATTTACAGGCATGCAATCATCAGGTATCTCAGCATAAACATGGCTCTAGAAGAGAAATATTCTTCACTTTAGGAGTAAAACAAGGTTTGATACTAAAATGCACATGCATTCCAAAAAGATTTCATTGCTCCTCATCTCATTGATATTTTTTGATTAATTAATTCAATTCTAAAAGAATTGAATTAATTGAATTTTACAAAGGTTTAAAGGAAAAGCTTAGCTCCAACAAAGAGGTTATCATAGAGACAAGTAGTATACTACGAATGGTTGGACAAATCACATTTTAGTGAAAAAAGCTAAAGAAATGGAATGGATGTTGGATAAAGTTTACCATCTATGAGAAGATTATACTAAAATTTCAAAAAAATTTGTGCAATACATTTGCTTCCATTCCAAAAAGAGTTCGATGACTATTTAAGAGTTTGATGACTTTTTCCAAAAGAGTTTGNGGCAAAAAATAAGTTCAATGCTGAATTCATAAATACAGCAACCAATAAGAGCAAAGCAGCTTGGATGCTTATAAAACAGGATACCTCTTCTAATATTCCTCATGATATACCAATTCAGCCAAATATTCAGAATAATCACTTTGTTACTAGTATTGAGAATATTCTCTCTGAAGTGCAAGAGCCACAATGCAGTCCCTTAACCCTGCTGAATAATCTCAGGTTGAGCAAAAAGATCTTCAAATGGACCTGGGTAACTCCTCATAAAATCATTAAAATAGTTAAGGGTTTTAAATCTTCAAAAACCAGAGATGCTTATGAGCTCACAAATGAGTTGGTGAAGCATGTAATTCATGTTATTGCTTTTCCACTGTCTGTTGTCTTAACACCTGTCTGCAATCAGGGATTTTTCGAGATGAACTGAAATACACAAAAACATTCCCTATTCTCAAGAAAGGAGTCCCAAAAGATCCAGATAGCTATAGACCCATCTCTGTTGTTCCTATTTTAGGTAAAATATTAGAAACAATAATAATGAAAACTCAAATAAATGACCACTTAGAAAAAATAGCCTTTTTTCAACAGCACTATATGGCTTCCGCTCAAATAAATCCACAGAGATTGAAACAGAGGGCATAATTAGCAAAATTCTAGATAGTTTTGAAAGGGATGAATTAACTTCTCTTACTCTATGTGACCTTTCCAAAGCCTTTGACTGTGTATCTCATGATATATTAAAACAGAAACTTTGGTATTATGGTTTTCAAGGATTGGAGCAGAACATTATGGAATCCTACCTAACAAATCGAAAGCAGTTCGTGGATAAAAAACTTAAAAATCAGATATTATAGATGTAAAAAATGGCATTCCTCAGGGCTCTGTGTTGGGTCCGCTATTATTCCTTAATTTAATCAATGACCTGCCAAACAACATAAATGCTGATACAGTTTTATATGCTGATGATACTACATTCATACAGCCATGTAAATCATCTAGAGAAGCATTAGAGTTGGCAAGAAAGGTCCAGAATCAAGCAGAAATCTGGTTATCTGCAAATCACTTATTTTTAAACTAAAAAAAACACAGAATCTGATTTTATCATTAAAAGACAGATGTAAGGATAGCAGAAGTGTAAAACTATTAGGTTTTCACTTATATCACACATGAATTTGGATGTACATATAAAAAACTTATCAAAGAAACTGTCCAAAACTCAAAGACTAAGAAATATAGCTCCTCTTGAAACTGTGAGAAATGCATACTTTGCCTTTTTCAATTCACATTCATGCTATGGTCTTAGACTATGGGGTCATGCATCTGAAATGAAATCTATTTTAATATTACAAAAGAGAGCAATCAGAATCATAACTAACTCTTTACCAAAAGAACACTGCAAACCTCTCTTTGTCAGTTTAAAAATAATGACTGTTTACAGCTTGTATATATACCTAAATCTAAGACATGCTAAAGAAAACCTGAGATCTCTCAAAACAAGATCTGATATACATAATTATGAAACAAGAAACTCAAAGAAAATAGACAAACCCTCACGTAGACTAACTACAACACAAAACACCCATTCTAATTTGTGTTAATTTGTCAGAAGGAGCAGTGCATACTACTGATGTCAATTTAATAACATTATTGTAAACTGGTTAACCTCTAAACCATTGTATTCAATAAGTGAATTTTTTGACCTTAATTTTAATGAATGAATGTTTTAATTTCCTTATATTTGTAAGTATGACAAGATCTATTACTATCACTCTATCTATCTATTATCACTCTTCAGTCGACCGTCGTTGTGAGCGGATGTGCTTACGATTTGCGTGGCGTGTCCAAGGCCATGTGTCATTCCAAGTATTAAAATTTCCAGCGTTTCCTATGAATAGTGATACTGACGTTCTTTATAGTGTTAAGTGTTATTAGTGTTAATTTTACAGCGATTCGTAGAAGTAAGCAGGGGCCACTTAATATTCATATAACATTTTACAGCATGAGTGTGTGTAGTGTTTGCCGAAAATCGACCCGTAGCACTGTTTTCATAACTTGTCACGAGTGCCAACGCAGCTTCCATGGTCACTGTGTTGAGAATCCTTTGTCGAAAGATGATGTAGAAGGAATTCGGGCCAGCAAACAAAATTGGATGTGCACAGACTGTCGCTCATCACGTCGACAGAGCCGGCAGTCTGAAGAAAA
>KZ309301.1:44428-62083 GCA_000376725.2 Ladona fulva | reverse complement strand
AGAACAAATCCCTTCCAATATTCATTAATCTTTAGGATTATCCCTTATAAATATAGTGATAGGAAATTGCATCAGTTTTGGAAAAAATAATTTAATTCAAAAAGACTAAGCAAAAATATTAAGAAAAGAAGAATGTGCTGCTCATGAGAAATGGAAATTTAAATCAGTTTAATAGATCAGGTCACTGAATTGGGTCTCTTTTTGTACAGTTTCCTTCATGCTTTCCTTTCAATCAAACATAATGTTCACAGATTATAAACCTATCATTTACACAGGCATTACTAATTAATATTAATATGGCGAACAAGGAATATGTCTGATATAACCAAAGCTCATAACTTTAAATGACAAATATTTTGATAGTATTTTCATTATTTTTAGACAAAGGCACATCTGTAAAGGGCTCTACATTGAGAATGACAATAGTTAGTAGAGGAAAACATAGTGGAATATAATGAAATAATAAATGAATAATGTTACTTTTTCTAATTAGCTTCATTGATTGTCAAGTTACCATCATTCCATACCAATGACATTAAACATTGAAAATTACTAAGTTCTGAATNATTTTCACTTTAGTCAAACCATTAAAAAGAAAATAGGATGCAATTGGAATAATTTCATAGCAAAATGGTCACAAAAATTTTCCTTTAACAACTTCCTTTATTTACTTACTCATCACTTCCTTTGATGAGGTAATGTTTCTCTTTAAGGATCTTCTCACAGGTGTTTGGCCTGGAACTGGAATAGGAGGTGCAGGACGATGTGGAACTCTATCAGAACCTTGCCTTCTAAATATAACCTCCTCATCTGCCAACTCTTGCAAACTTAGATCTACAGAGTCAATCTTTGGAAATTCTTGAACTGGAATATAAGAAATACATAAGAAATTCCATATTCTTTGAATGGGCACAATTTTAAACTCAAAATCAATTATTTTATGCAGTAATACATAAATCACTCACAATGCATCATTACCATATTATTTCTAGTTGCGTAAATCTATGGCTATGGTAGAGTCATGAGCAAAAAAAACTTAAAAACATTGCGGGTAACATAAGATTCGGGATACTCTTAAAACTCCTTCTGCGGAACATGTTGCAACACTGTATGGAGTCTATCTCAAATATAACGGTACTTATATTCGCTGCAAGGGTTCGGTTTAAAGAAATGGTAGGAGCATCGCGAGCGGCTACTGTAGCGGACACCCATTTAGAAGGACGGACCTAATTGTAAGAAAGACATTGATGGAAACGTTGCGTATACGCGATGGTAGCTCAAAATGTATGAGTTATAGACAGTGCAGATTGAATGAATTCGCAATTTAGAATCGTCAATCAAGTCGAATACGTCTTTTTACCACAAAATAACGTTATGGACCTCCGACTCGCTGATTCTCTAACGGAAGGAGAACAGGTGCATGGAGCAGTCGTATTTTCTTACCTACTGTCACCAACATTATCACAAATATGCCCGATATGTAATCTCAGAAAACTGTTCCAAAAAGTGATGGCGAACCTTATCTCGGATATTTCACATGGATCTTTAGTAATAATATTTCTATTAGAACTAACCTTTGCAATGTTACGTAAGTGGGTTCAGGTATTGAAAGTAATGAAACAGGAAGTTAACGACTTCGTAAATGTTATTAGGGATTATTTTATTATTCGGTGCTGATAACGTTTTCGGTAATATGTGTAGATTGTTTTAGGGTGTTTTTCATTATTGTTGCCTTAACTTTCATCGATACAAAATTTGAAAGTAATTTATTAGTAAATTAATCGAAAGCGAACACCGAAGGGATCTGCGATCAATATTAAAAGTTATAAATGCATTCTTTCAGAAATGAGTTCGGATGCAGGTGATCCAAGTTCCTCCTGATGCACCGCTTATTACTCCTTAGCAACTTCTCTTAAAGAAAAACCAATCAACTCTAGAGTTAAATATTAAGCTAATGGAGCATAATATGTTCTGCGATAATTCCTGGGAATGTGAGCGGAAAGAAGTTTTAAATGAATATATGTTCTTTAAATCTCCTAACCGAATTTTGTGTGTGCGATAAGTTCTTATCGAGGCTATAACTAAAAATCATAAATGCTAAGGAATGAAGAAAGAATATTCTAGTTTCCCTTGCAACTTTGTTCCACAAATTCCGGCGAATATGATAAAATTTAATCATAAATGCCTTTTCCTTGCCTGCAGTTTACTTCTTTGGTGCACTTTACTTCCTATTTACTAAATTACTTCCTATTACGTGACAGAACTTAGATATAAGCGTTTCCTCTCCTTATCTACTTCAAGAATACAGTAATTTGTAACTCTCGATTTACTATTCTACATTCCGAGGCATTCCTTATGGCGTAATAAAAAATGGTCGTCGAAAGAGAAATTACTATGGTGACGGTTACGTTATTGCCTATTTGTGGAATCTCCTAATATACATGATACAAGCTTCTCACTCGTATCCGAGAGAGCAGCGGTTTATCTCTGCTTGCTACATTTCTGGAAGAGCTAATACCATCCGTACGGTTGGTTGGAGTAATTGAAGTTAAAAGTCCCGAGATTTGAAACAACTAAAGTTGCCTTTTCTTGAATTTTGTGCCTGCTTAAGGTGTCTGCTCACATGTCCATTAATTCTTCTTCTACATGCTTATGAAGAGCTACATTTTATTGCTTAGCATTTTGCCCAATACAGTCCGATGTTGCGATGTTATGTTATTTTTCCTGATCCCTGATTAACTTTGTGTGTGTATTCATTTTGGAATACAAAAGACACGAAAAATATGAGTTTTACTGAAAGCTCCATATGCAGCTTCATCTAATAATGGAATTTTTTCTTGTGACTCATGCTCGTTTGCGCACGCTTACTCAATTTTTTAACGTCTGGGAACGCCGCGAACTCCTGGAATGTCTTACTATGGATTGTAACACAAAGTTGGCTTCTCTATTCCTAATTCCAAAGGGAATTTATTATGGAGTAATGTAAGGGCAATTCCAAATTCGTTTCCTCTCTAACAGTTTGCACTGATAATCTGATTCTTATCTAATCTAATTCTTATTTACGTAGAAGATGGTCAGAGAAATCAACACATTCCCCTCACAACGATGAGAGAGGTGAGGATTGTCAACAAACTTCTTTAAGTATTAATTAATCAATATGACGTTGACTGTGATCGAAACACTTGGAAGATACTTTAAATAGTTAGGTTTGGGTTGCAGCAGCTCGCGCGTGAGTGCTTAGCCTCCTCATCAAGACCGCTATATTATAATATTATAATTCTATATTATAATTCCACGGATATAAATGCGCAGATACTGATTCATATCGCACTTTAGGGTAGAGGTATATCTATGACTAACTCCGTAACGCAGTCACTGACGCCTTGAAGTTTTAATCTTTGCAATATGTAAGGCAATCTTCGAACCACTAACTTATGTTAGTCGACTATCCATATACCTTTATTCATCTGTTGCTACTTCTGAACCCTTTATTAATAAACTATAAGAAAGAGAATGTATTCGTGGGAAAAATCTTCAGAGCTGAAGGCTATTGAAGGAAAAACCCACCATGCGGGAAAACACCCACACAAGAAGAGGGGTGAAAAAACCCACGAAAACACAGAAATTACGTAAAACACAATTAAACATAAACTCTACAACGTAATTACATTTAAAGATGATTCAATTTCTAATGTATTTAAATCTAATGAGCATCAATGACATAAGTTAAGTTACAATAACAGAACGAAATTCAATAATTGAATCGCAAAAATATCAGTCATTAATCACTAGCACTTATGGGAAAACATTAGTTAAAGTTCATCACTCGTTCGCTATTTTGGTTCTCTTAAATCCCTTGTGACGCAGTAAATCATTCAAATCTGAAAATAAACAAGGAGAGAAATAGGGGCAAAGTTAGCATTATAAAAATTACTAATTCAGAGGAGCTGATTAGAAATATATTAATGATATATTAACAATCAAAGCTGATCCCTGGTTATTTGATTTTCAGTCTTACTTGTCGTTGTTAGACAAAAGTTAAGGGATCATTTATCTGCAAGGAAAAAAAGAAAAATATTATATAACTGGCTAGATTAATTGCTTGATTATATTCTTTAAATGATTTCTGTGTATTTTTATTTGTGGTATTCTATTGGTAAACAAAGCAATTACCTTAATAATCTATCAATCCCCCATCGTTCCTGATTACCAAACGAAGACTCAAGTAATCACGTTATTTTAAAACTCCAGATTACAGAAGCCCAGCTGTTAGGAAAGGGCATAGCATCCACGTGCATTTCACTATGGATCAGTCTGCAGGTGATGGGGTTTCGGTTTTTCTCATTTGCTTCCCCTTTCGTATTTCCCCTTTGTTTCCACTTGGGAATATCTAGGTTCAAGGAAGTCCTTTATTTCATCCAATGTGTCATTCTTCCGACATAATGCTTGCTATCCCTGTTTTAGGAAGTTTACTCGCCGCCTCGCCTATCGTCTTGGGCATGTTTATTGTGTAGCTCTACCACATGGAAATGAAAGGTTTTGGGAAAAACCAGCGGATCCGCTGTGACCATTTCTGCATTGTTTCTAGCGCGGTTGTGGGGTGAGTAAAGGTTTGGGCACCCTGGCGCTCCTTAGTAAGCGGTAGGGTTCCCATGCAAAGCGTGCCTTTCGGTATAGGAATTATTTGTGAGGTCTTAGTATTTCTTGATTATTATTACAAATTACTGTATTCTTGAAGTAGATAAGAAGAAGGAACACTAACAGCTAAGTTCTGTCACGTAATAGGAAGTAATTTAGTAAATAGGAAGTAAAGTGCACCAAAGAAGTAAACTGCAGGCAAGGAAAAGGCATTTATGATTAAATTTTATCATATTCGCCGGAATTTGTGGAACAAAGTTGCAAGGGAAATTAGAATATTCTTTCTTCATTCCTTAGCATTTATGATTTTTAGTTATAGCCTCGATAAGAACTTAACGCACACACAAAATTCGGTTAGGAGATTTAAACAACATATATTCATTTAAAACTTCTTTCCGCTCACATTCCCAGGAATTACCGCAGAACATATTATGCTCCCTTAGCATAATATTTCACTCTAGAGTTGATTGGTTTTTCTTTAAGAGAAGTTGCTAAGGAGTAATAAGCGGTGCATCAGGAGGAATTTGGATCACCTGCATCCGAACTCATTTCTGAAAGAATGAATGTATTACCTTTTAATATTGATCGCAGATCCCTTCGGTGTTCGCTTTCGATTAATTTACTAATTAATTACTTTCAAATTTTGTATCGATGAAAGTTAAGGCAACAATAATGAAAAACACCCTAAAACAATCTACACATATTACCGAAAACGTTATCAGCACCGAATAATAAAATAATCCCTAATAACATTTACGAAGTCGTTAACTTCCTGTTTCATTACTTTCAATACCTGAACCCACTTACGCAACATTGCAGAGGTTAGTGTTAATAGAAATATTATTACTAAGGATCCAATCAAAATATCCGAGATAAGGTTCGCCATCACTTTTTGGAACAGTTTTCTGAGATTACATATCGGGCATATTTGTGATAATGTTGGTGACAGTAGGTAAGAAAATACGACTGCTCCATGCACCTGTTCTCCTTCCGTTAGAGAATCAGCGAGTCGGAGGTCCATAACGTTGATTTTGCGGTAAAAAGACGTATTCGACTTGATTGACGATTCTAAATTGCGAATTCATTCAATCTGCACTGTCTATAACTCATACATTTTGAGCTATCATCGCGTATACGCAACGTTTCCATCAATGTCTTTCTTAAAATTAGGTCCGTCCTTCTAAATGGGTGTCCGCTACGGTAGCCGCTCGCGATGCTCCTACCATTTCTTTAAACCGAACCCTTGCAGCGAATATAAGTACCGTTATATTTGAGGTAGACTCCATACAGTGTTGCAACATGTTCCGCAGAAGGAGTTTTAAGAGTATCCCGAATCTTATGTTACCCGCAATTTTTAAGTTTTTTCTGCTCATGACTGTACTGACAACAAAAAAAAACATAAATTAAAGCAAATGTTGCTCAGTATTGTCATACTTTGTAATAAGAAAGCAAAAACCAAGGCGCGTACAAAATTGCAACAAATTACGGATATCTTAAAATTTGCTTCCTTATTATTTCTGCAACAATATTAGTATTTAACCTAAATTAAATATCATTTTACAATCCAACATTACTTTTATCCTAAGTTGAATTGTTCTCAGATCAGTTTTGGCAACCTTAACAAATACCTGTATAAAACACTCTACAATTAGAGATGTGCCAATACCATGTTGAATACTCCTTTTCAAATCATAAATCTCTAAAGAGCCTCAACACAACTAAGGAACTCCCTTTCCTTTGTCCTAATATGAAAATTGTAGATCTCCAAACCATCATCTAATTGATAGCCTAATAATTTCAAGATTTGAAAGTAGCTAGTTCATTAAATCCATCAAATCAAATAATGCTTTAGCCTTTAGCATTGCTTTTCTTACAATACTAACTAAAATAAAAACACTACATCATTTTAAAAAATGTTGAGATCTGCATAAAAATCAAATTAGAAATAAGATTCTTACCAGATTTTCTTTTCTGCACTTCACTATACAAGACATCTTCTTTAGTTTCAATGGCACCATGTGTGGGAGTTGCACTTGTGGAGGATAAAATTGCTGGCAAACTTAACCTACTATTGGGAGGCTTTGGCCTCTCTGGTTTAATTTTGGAATTTTGGTTATTATCTACACACACATTAGCAGAGGTATTTGCCGTGCTGCTATGCTTCCTTGTCCTCAACTCTAGAGTGTGTGACTTAATCTCATCACTGGTGGCTGATTTGTTAGTTTTGCAGTCAAAATCCAAGCCTACTATATTTTTTGCAATCATATCATCGATTGACGAAGGTCTGTTACTAGATAATGGCAGAAAAATATTTGACATTGGGTCAACAGTTGTAGAAGGCTTTCTGATTTCAACATTGCTGTCTTGAGCCATGAAAATATCCTTATACATCGGCAGTCCATCATTTGAGGGACATCTCTCTGGAGAGAATGGATCTTTAGGAGCTATAACAGGTGAAAGGTAATTCAATGGACAAAGACCAATCATCCCAGTACTGTTTTTAACCCTACACCAATTATCGTTAACAAGTTCTGAAATGAATACTTCTTCCCCTTCCTTAATGCTGATGTCTCCATCCATTTGTGCATGGAAATTATACATAACCTTGGCTGCTGCATTTTGTTTTAAACTATTGGTTACAATGCTTTGGGAAGAGTTAGTTTGACCAGTATCATCAAAAGAATACTCACAATCAACCACTATATTCACATAACTCACAGGCATTATACCTTTTCTACCTTCAATTTCTCCCTCAATCCAATCATTATCTATGTGCCTCAGTAAAGTCACAATTTCACCTTCATGAAAACTTAATTCATTATCAAACTGGCCATAAAAGGGATACAAAGTAATTCCATAGGGTGAAATACCAAGATCATCATAAACTTCAGTGGATCTGGCTTTTGAACTAAAAACATCACTCAGTTCTTCCACTGTTGAACTGAAATCATGTGATGAAAAAGCAGAGCTAGATAATGCTTTTGGCTCCTCAGGAGAAAAATTAATCAAAGTATTTTGCCGCACATTCCCTGAAAAGTTCTCCCCAGAATCATGAACTGAAAAATCTGAAAATTCAGAAGCATGGCAAGGTAATGAGAAATTTGAGTATGGAGTACTATGTTCCCTATAATTTCCATCATCCACACTAAGGAGTTCAACAAAGTCCTTTGGAAAGATTCCCTGACGATCACCACATACTCCCCTGAGAAGAAAAAAGAAGATGCAAGTATTGCAAAAATAGGAATTAATACTCTCTTAAAACAACCTTATGCAAAATAATGATAACTAAATTAGTAGAAATATTCACTTCAGAGTCAAGTCTGAACTTCTATATATTGTATTAAATGGTTAGTAAATAAGTACCTAACATGATTTTTACCCTTCATATTCATATCATAGATTTTAACATTCATCATNATGCAATTCACGGTGTTGTTAGAATAGATGACTGTCTATCGTATGCCATAAAGATTTTTGCCCTTAAGTCCCAGGTTCGATCACAGGACCATTTGAATGACCAAATTTTCAAAAATTCGTAACGGTATTTCCCGGGCAGGTAGAAGGTTGAAATTCGCTACATCTATAGAAGATAGGGAGTTCTATCGTATGCCGTAAGAATATATGTCCGGATGGACCCAGGTTCGATTCTAGGACAAATCGTATGGACGTATTTTGAATAATTCGTTAACGTTATTGCAGTTGGTGCATGGAACTCGGTGTATGGATGGCGGAGTGTTGCAGGAGGTGTACAATACCATAGCTAATCTATCTTACATTAAGCTTGCAGTATGCAAGCAACTTTTACTCGTATAATATATAGATATATATACACATAGGATACTAAAGACGAGGCAGAAGGAAGTACCTCACGTAGCCGCCGATTTCTTTGCTGTAATGTCCCGGGTTTGGACACTATGGAAAAAAGCGGACATCCATTCTAGGCATCATGGGTTCGATTCTAGGAGGCCCCAAAAACGACCATTTACCCATAAAAATGCATTGAGCAGATTTTCAAAAATTCGTTTAGCGTACTTAGCGTAAAGATAGAAAGTTGAAATTTAGGGAATCGTTAGAAAATGATTTTATCTTCCGTTTCCCGCAAAAGATTTATCCCTAGTGGCCCCAGGTTCGATGCTAGGTAAATTCTTAGTTCAAAACTTTCAAGAAATCATTTAGGGTATTTCTAGGTAAGATAAAACGTTGAAATTCACGTAATCGATAGAGCAGAAAAAGCTCTATAGCATACCTAGAGGTTTTTACCCTGAGGGTCCTAAGTTCGATGCTAGGGCAGTTTTTCTGTCTGAAGTTCATAAATTCATTTAGGGTATTTTTCTTTAAGATAGAAACATGCAATTCACGGTGTCGTTAGAATAGATGACTGTCTATCGTATTTCGTAAGGCTTTTTGTCCTAAAGGCCCAGGTTCGATCCCAGGACCATTCGAATGACCAAATTTTCAAAAATTCGTAACTGTATTTCCCGGGCAGGTAGAGGGTTGAAATTCGCTACATCTACAGAAGATAGGGATTTCTATCGTATGCCGTAAGGATATTTGTCCTAATAGTCTCAGGACATCTAGGAAAAAAAGCGGACTTCTATTCTACGCATCATGGGTTCGATTCTAGGGGGGCCCAAAAACGGCCACTTTCCCATAGGAATGCATTGAGCGCATTTTCAAAAATTCGTTTAGCGTACTTAGCGTAAAGATAGAACGTTGAAATTTACGGAATCGTTAGAAAATGATTTTATCTTCCGTTTGCCGCAAAAGATTTATCCCTAGTGGCCCCAGGTTCGATGCTAGGTAAATTCTTAGTGCAAAACTTTCAAGAAATCATTTCGGTTACTTACATGTAAGATAGAACGTTCAAATTCTCGCAATGGATAGAGCGCAAACACCTCTATAGCATACCTAGTGGTTTTTACCCTGAGAGTCGGTAGTTCGATGCTAGGGCAGTTTTTCTGTCTGAAGTTCATGAATTCATTTAAGGTTTTTTCCTTTAATATAAAAACATGCAATTTGCGGTGTTGTTAGAATAAATGATTGTCTATATATTGCCGTAAAGCTTCTTGCCCTAAAGACCCAGGTTCGATCCCAGGACCATTCGAATTACCAAATTTTCAAAAATTCCTTACGGGATTTGCCGGGCAGGTACAAGTTTGAAATTCGCCACATCTATAGAAGATAGGGATTTCTAACGTATGCCGTAAGGATATCTGTCCTAATAGACCCAGGTTCGATGCTAGGACAAATCGTATGGACGTATTTTGAATAATTCGTTTAGGTTNCTAAAAGAACTACAGCTCGTTATGAAACAATATTTTATCATCTCTCTCATCACTTATAATATCTTTCATCTCATCATCAAAGTTACCATTCTCATTCATGCAATATTCCTATTTATTAGAAAGATCACATCTTCATTAAGTTAACTCCAAAATGTATGAGCAGGCCCTAAATAAAATTTGCTTAAATGATGACAAGCTTTGGCTGACAGTTTACCCTGCACACTAAGATATATGCAATAAGCATAAATCTTAAAATATATATCTTCATAACTTTTCACAAGTGATACAGTGGTATTAGGAGATAATCACTAAAATATAGTTATTCCTGATCATTTTTCCAGAAAGTATTAAAGAAGGTATTAGACTATGGACCTTGATAAGGATACATTCCTTGCAACCAGTCTATGTCAGCTCTAAAGGAAAATGTGAATCTTAGCATGATTTCTCAAATATTACAAACCCATGATAATCATTAAAATAGGTCAATTAGTTTTTTGGTAGTATTAAGATACCTGCAATGCTGCATGAAATAATATAAATGATCACTCAATTCCAAGCAAGTTTTTGCATTACAAGACCACTCTTTATAAGTGAAATAAGAAATACCTTAGGTAAGACTGGGTGACCTTGTCAAATACATGTTCATGTAATCAAAGATAATCCTGTAAACACTGAGAATGTGACAATTTTATTTTTACCTTGGGGTGGAATTTACTTTCACAAATCTATTCTTATGAGTACTTCACAAAAGAGGAGAATGGCATAGAGGAAGATATGAATGTAAAAACTAGACATGAAACAATACTTTTCAATCCATTATGAATTTTAGAAGGGCTGAGTAATAGTAAGAAAATTTGAGTGATAAGATAGTTTCTTTATTTTTTCTTCATTCTAAATGAAGAATAGGCAACTTTATCAAAATAGCATACAAGTCATACCTGTACCATGTTTTATCCACGATTCCAGTAATGGTGACTATTTCTCCTTCATTTAAATCCATTTCTTCATCTAACTGTGCTTTCATACTTGTAGTAACCCTGGCTTTCAATGTCAAAATTGAGTTTTGAGAACTTTCCTGAAATAAGATGATATCAATATTTAAAATTGCACAATTTAAAGAGTAATCTTTGCATTGAAATTAAAATATCATATCATCTTTAAATTGAAAATTTTCTTTTAATTGAAACAAAGCTTTTACAGAAGGCTCAACTACCCTATTTTGCATTTATAGAGTTAATGAAATGGTAATTCAAGGTTATAAAACATCAATCATAATTTTAGTAATACATACAACATGAACTACCAAAATTACTCTTGACAGCCCACTTCCGGAATAATGTGTTCGATTTGTATAAGTTTTATAACATATATGTGTATGAATTATACTACTATAGTACTCAGTATGCAACTCCTACACAACCTCAGCCAATCTGACAAATAAAAGAAATAGACAATAGGAAAAGTTCTTAACAGAATGCATTCTTTCCACAAATGATACACAATAACAAGCAAAAGGAATAGCTTGAATGGTCGATGTTTACACCCCGTCATGCACTGCCTGTAGGGTATCAACACAGAGGTATAAATTTACATAAAACTGTATAAAAAAACTAACAGTGATTAAATTATCATAATTAAATAAAAATATTTAAGAAATAGAAGAAAACATTGGGAAGTGAGGGATTTTTTTCATTCAAAAATAAATAATTGCTTTCTCAGGGTGTCCAGCAAATCTCTAGATTTTTTTTCCCTGAGTTTTCCAGGTTTTCCTAAAAAATTTCCATGGCTTCATTGAGTTTTGCTCGAGATACATTTTGATTGAATTTGCTATTGAACGCGCATATTAGACGAAAAAAATTATCATGGCTACCTTGAGTTGTATGACAGGTAAAAAGTGGTAAGTAACAAGTAAACTTCAAGTTATATTTCAAAGAAAAATATACAAAACTGGTCATATGACAATGAAATTGACATTCATGGAATAAATCTATGGAGATGGAAATTAAAATGCTCCGCTAAATACTGAGAACAAAATTTGCAAATAGAATTTTAATGAAGGTGACAAAATTCAGAATATTAGAAGCAACATACCAATAAAATATGTCAATGGTATAATTCTTTCAATAATTTCACTTCCACTTCAAGGCTGGCGTTGCCATGGAAAAGAATGCAGATAAGCTTGACAAATCTCTTCAAATTGCCAAATCCACTTTTATCTCCGATTATGTTAATCCAGAACTGGTCAAGACGATCATTATCCCTATCAAACTCTTTCAGCATGTTTTGCACTGACCTGATCTCCAAAAGATTTTTGAACTCTTTTTCAATGGCATCTGCCTCATAGCCACCAATGCGGTTCAATTCAGTGAGATGAGTCAATGCTAAGCCTAAACGTCTCTTGGCAACTTTGCTGTCAATTGCCACTTCTGGATCCAAACATGTGATAGCCTTTGTGAAGGAATAGGCCAGGGGGGATTTATCGAGAATTTTTGATACCATAGTCTTCATAAAAATTCGGCATTCATGTCGGAACCCTAAGATATCCTTATCTGACACCTCACACTGACCAAGAGCTTTTTTGGTTCCATAACCAATATCAACTTTCTGAGGTGGTAGCAGATTACTATCGGCAGTCAGATCTATCTGAAAGATAGTCTGGCTGTTTATGACTTCAGGTTTCACAAACTTACTCATCAAATCTACCACAAGAGATTGAAGGGAAGTATAAAGAAAAGGAGCTAATGGAGCATCTGAAATTAGACTGAAATTTCATCAGAAAAGGCTCGACCAGAGCAGCCATAGTCTCAAAGAAGGCAAGGCGAGCTCTCAATATGTTGCAATTCAAGCACTCATGCACTACCTGGTAACTGTCAGGAATTCCAATAGTGGGTTTTGGTTTGGGTTTTACCTCCCTTTGTTCCTTCTTCACTCTTTCTACTTCCTTTACATACGCTTCAAGAGCTGGTAAGATTTGCTGTGCTCTAGCGGCCACAATTTTATTTTCGACCCATCGTATGGCGCAAAACTTCTGCGGGAAAACAGAGGTGCCGGTAACGTTGGTATAATCAGCTCGCCGAGCAGGAACATTTTTGAATAGATTATATACAGCTCTCAGATATTGGACAAGGTTCCAGCCAGCGCTTACGCAACCTGTCTTGAATGCACCATGTACAGTATGTAATCCACAAGTCCCAAAATCTATAAGTGCAGGATCCTCTGGTTCACCCTCAACTTTCAGCTTACTTTTTAGTTCCTTAAGGAATGCCTTATTTACGTTAGGGCCATCCATGGAGACCTGAATGACTTGCCCTTTCAGGTTTACTTTGGACTGGGATGTATGTGCGGCGGAAAAACGCGTCGCCAAAATCGTACCATCTTCAAATCACTCAGATCGCGAACAAACAGGACTAATAATAGAGAACATGGAGAAAAAATATTTCCGTTTGGCGTGACGATATGCTTTTTCACAGGCATACTAAAACAAAATTCAGCAATGCCACCGTGGCGTCACATGGTGTGTTAACATAAACTGTCTATATTATTAACGTAAATTGTTTCATTAACAAAACACGTAGAGAATGATTCAACATCATAAGTAAAAAGTGGTAAGGTAGCTTACAAGCTTTAAAAACTTGGATACCTGTAATATTAACGTAGTTACAGATATGAAATCAATTTCTACCCTTTTGGAACAGATTCTAAACAATTGGCAATTTCTGAGAACATGAAATTGTAAATATTAAAGGTCAGATTACAATCTATTAAGTACGACATATCCCTGGTTCCGAATGAATTAATCAGGATACATATTCCGCGATTTTCACAATACTTTCTCTGAATGGACACGTCTCTGTCAAAACTACATCGTGTTAGTAAGCAAACTAATAGTACTTACATTTCGGAAGACGCAAACTATCAAGAAAATTTCTCCTTAGCCACAGTTCTTTACACTCAAAGCTTATTGCTGGTTACGGAAAATATCTATGGCAAGCAGGATGCGAGTGAAACGAGGACACTTCGGTAACCTCAACACTTTGTAACGATTTACAGCAAATCTTTGAAATGTTACATTGTAAAACAACAAAGTTTGAAGTATTTAAATGGGCTTACAGACAACATTTCATGCCTAGGCCATCGAGAGCCGAGCCGGTTTAACCCCTAAAGGAAATCGGCTGCCGTACAATTTCCAGGGTTTTTAGAAAAATGAAAAAATTCCCTGATTATTCCAAGAGTTTTCCAGAACAATACATATCCCTGATTTTTCCAGGTTTTCCCCGTTTTCCAGGTCACTGGACACCCTGTTTCTACTCATCAATATTACTTACTGTAATAAGTAATGACAATGACAATTTTAGCATTGATGCAAATTGGTGATGTCCCAAGAGATTTTTGAAAGGAACTAAATTAAAAATTACTTGCAAAATAGAGATAGGAAGACTACTGTTGGATTGAAATTAGTATAGACCTGGACTTTGAAACGTTGCCCATTGATGATCTGCTATTATATTGGGACATGTTATACATCGTTCGAAAGAGTATTTATTTGTCTTTAATATGATATACATTAGGAGTCAATATCGATCTCCTGCTTTATGTGAGTCGACGTAAACCAAATCAAGACACGGTAAATTCGCGCAAATCCATGACTCGGTCATCTTCACACCTTTGTGGAACAATGACCAGGAGTCACAGAAAAACCAAACTTTTAGCAAAATTGTGGTATATAGTCGTGAAGCAAAATCCGCGCTTTTGAGATCCGACCATCATTTATTGACCTTTGATAAGCGTCTGAATTAAAAATCGATCTCCTCCTACAAATTTGATCCTACGCAGTTGAAATTTTCACTACACGCTATTTAAATGATTTAGAAAAAATAAGCGAGGGCGATTTTTCCTAAATGCATTGAGGGGAGAGATATGAGGTGGCCTTTAGTGATGACATCGCTCGGGCGAGACGACGTTGCCGCCTCCTCGGGATGAGAAAGCGTGCCAAGCATTTGAACCGTGCTGGTTGTGCCCTAGCCGCCATAGCGAGAGCAACTCTTTTCTAGTTGATGCATAAAACGGTGTTTGAGTGACGTAGAGGTAAAATCATTCATCCCTTAGATGCAACTATAACTCAATAACTCCAGAATATAATTTCACTCGACCACACAAGGTCTATACCACAAATTCGTTTGAAACTGTTAGCAAATAGATACTTCGACGAGTACATATAAAATCTTGAGAATTACTTCGAGGGAAAAGGATTGCTTTGGCAGGGAATTGCAGTTGGAAGAATCAGTGCTTTTCCTTTTGGAGGAATTTACATAAAGCTTCATTCTTAGAAGTAAACTATTACTTTAATTACTTTTCGGAAACTATGTTTAGGGACATGTTAATCTTTGTCGGGAACTTTCAGTGAACTTTTGAATGCGAGAAGGAATCGTCTTTACCTGAACTTACACATCTGTCACCTGTTGTTCGATTCTCAGAGAAGGCTAATGATGTGAGCTCTACCTCCTGATGTGACGAGGGATTTACGGGGAAAATCTGCTCCGTTCACCCCGCAGGGGAGCGGGGTTCGAGGGGATACAATGTTTTCTCTTAGGCCTTTATGAGACTACCTGTTTCGTACCATTGAAAATTACTTATCGCTTTTGTATTTGAAATTGAGAAGATCCTTGCTGGTCTTTAACCTTCACCTCCCTTCCCTGGAAATTTTTATCTGCTCTCTAATAGTCCAGTTGGTTCTGTTTTGCGGATAGAATATACCGTTAAAAAGATTTAAGAGAAATCCATATTTTTCTTCAATCGGCATAGTTCGAGAAGGCATACCCTAAAGTGCGCGTAGAAATATAATTGCTAGCGTTAAATCTTCCTATGAAAAATGGAAAAAATTGAGATTGTTCCTAATCAGATAGTGAATAATACGGCGCTACGTTGTGGTATTTCCGAACGTACCATGAAAAGTATCAGCAAGGAAATTAGGACAAGTGATCATTTTAGATTTTTAGATTTAGATTTAGATTTATACCCCACAAGCCGCCAGTGGCGCATGGCAGGGGGTGTAGAAACACCAANATTGAGATTGCTCCTAACCAGATAGTGAATAATACGGCGCTACGTTGTGGCATTTTCGAACGTACCATGAAAAGTATCAGCAAGGAAATTAGGACAAGTGATCATGGAGTTATATGTTCCCAAAAAGGGTGTCCTAGAAGACCCCGAATAGTATTGAATGAATTTTTCAGGGTGTTCTTGCACGACTTTTACCTGTAAGAAGTTTACTCTACAGTTGCTTATGTATCAACTGATTTGCACAAAGAACATGACAACTTTCCCTTGCTTGTTATATCCATGATGTGTTTGGTAATGAGGGGATTCGGATTCAAGTTTGAGGGATATTACTTTAAATATAAATGTGTAAGACAGTAAGAGCAGTTCTTGTGGCAATTCCTCAGGGAAAAGACAAGTAAAAGAACCAAACTCTTTTGTGTTTCAATAGGCACCTCCGTTGCAGCTAAGGCCAAGACACTATCAGCATGATTCAAATGAGCGCTTTCTCGTCCCGAGGAGGCGGCAATGTCGTCTCGCCCAAGCGATGTCATCATTAAAGGCCGCCTCATATCTCTCCCCCCAATGCATTTAGGAAAAATCGCCCTCGCTTATTTTTTCTAAATCATTTAAATAGCGCGTAGTGAAAATTTCAACTGCGTAGGATCAAATTTGTAGGGGGAGATCGATTTTTAATTCAGACACTTATCAAAGGTCAATAAATGATGGTCGGATCTCAAAAACGCGGATTTTGCTTCACGACTATATACCACATTTTTGCTAAAAGTTTGGTTTTTCTGTGACTCCTGGTCATTGTTCCACAAAGGTGTGAAGATGACCGAGTCATGGATTTGCGCGAATTTACCATGTCTTGATTTGGTTTACGTCGACTCACATAAAGCAGGAGATCGATATTGACTCCTAATGTATATCATTTTAAAGATGAATAAATACTCTTTCGAATTATGTATAACATGTCCCAATATAATAGCAGATCATCAATGGGCAACGTGTCAAAGTCCAGGTCTATACTAATTTCAATCCGACAGTAAGTCACAATCTATTCCATGACGTGATTCATTTAAAGCAAAGAAACACTCTTTAAGAATTTTCGATCCTGACATACTCTCCCCAATTTCATATTGATTCTCTATCAACACTGAAATAGGGAATCAAAACAAGCACCAATTCCCTCAGCCACCCATGGGGAAAAGATGCAACAAACAAAAATCCTGTTCAAACTGGAACAGATTTTAAATCATTTACTAAAAAAGATAGCAATTTGCAGGTTCAACGATAAAATTATTTCCTGTCCTTGGTTATTGAAAATAAATGCCCTAGGTTCTGTCGAAGTACACTAAAGGAAGATAGTGGTAGTACACCTAGTTCCACATAAATCCTACGACGCAACCCACATAATTAGCAAGAAGCCCGAAGAGAGTTTTCTCCGCATTCTCTGAGTGAAACACTTTTTCGACGCCTCATTAAATCGTTGTGAAACGTGTTGAAGGCTTTTATATCATTATTATTAACATAAAATCTTTTTAATTATTGCTGCTTTTTACTATGTTAGCAGTATAGTGCTAAAAAAGATTAAAAGTTGGATTTCCTCAATTAGGCCTGAGTATTACGATTAATTTACTCTTCTCCAGACTTATCGGGTAAAATTACTTTTGCTGCCTCAATTATCCTCTAA